>FIZT01019226.1:935-18255 GCA_900065295.1 Paracoccus marginatus | reverse complement strand
CTCCCATATAAACACCATGTAAATATTTTTTTCTACCCCGTTTTCAACTTCTTTTCCATTGTTTTCAAGCAACGACAGTAGCGCTCCCAGTGAGATGTCAAACCCGAATATCTTGGTCGTGTTGATGTGGAATTAGCCATAACTGCCATAAGACCCATTCAAACGAGACTAAGTAGGTACCTAATCAATTTTTCAAATTTTGGGTTCAAAAATATTTTTTTGAAAACGAGTAGGTAATCAATTTTTCCACTTTTATTCTTGAAGTTTTGATTTTTAATTCTTTAAAATGGATTTTCTAATTTTTAAAAAATTCAATTAATTTTTTTTCAAAGTCACCAAGTCGACTGTTTTCAATTCTCTAAATTTTTATACCAAAATTTCCCCTCCCCTCACTTCACTCCAAAAATTAATAGGCATTTTCTACCGACGATGAGTGTTCTAGCGCTGGAATGAGTCTGTTTTTCAGCAGGTATGTGAATTCCCTTAGTGAAAATTGTATTCGTTAATTTTATATCGAGACGAGAATTACCAGTAACGATAGGGGAGAGAGAGGGAGAGAGTAACACTAGGTATTCTCAAACCTCAGCTTGGCCAGAAGCGTTCGAAGGAGATCTCGAATGAATCACTACTTTATGTCCACTTTTGGCCGACCCTCCGTCACTTTCGACCTGTACGGAGGTTTCTTGACCTTCGGGCGAGTTCGAAGGCTCAGCTTGGAGTTGCTGCGAGGAATGCTGCGAGCCCGGTTGTTCGGAGCGGCGTTTATACTTCCTCCACGCATTTTGAATAATTTCAGCGCAATATTCTTCGCGTTGTCTCCATAGAGTAGAGCTAACCGGCTCGTAGTCCGCTTCATCGGGTCTGGTTTGAATTTCTTCAATTTCTACCGCTTCTTCGATTGGATTACCTGGAGAAACAATCAACCAGCAGTAGGTACGTTAGTTTCGTGCAAAGAGAGGGACTTTCCCGAGCATGCAAATTAAAAAAATACTGACCCTTTCGAGCGAAAAAGTCTTTGGTCAATGCGTCCAAAATGTCAACGCAGAACATCCTGTCACCTTTACAAATAGGTATATCCATAGACACGATTTTGTACTTGTTTGGCTTATGGATTTGTAGAGGAGGTTCGAGGATATCTAAGAAATCTGATAACTGATCGTATCGAATGTACTGTGTGCCATCCGGATCGAACTGCTGCCATATTTCGTAGTACATATCGTAATCGTCGTCGGTCAAGCCTTCCTGTACATCTTCGGTGGCTTGCGAATAGTTTTCTAAGATTACAGCGATGTACATGTTGATGACAATCAAGAAACTGATGACTAGGTAGGATAGCAAGAAGGTGATTCCTATTGTGGCATTTCCACAGGATCCTGGAGATCCCATTTCTATATTAGGAAGATCGCAATCTTCTTCGTTGATGATACCGTCAAGTACACCGTCCCAACCGGCCGAGGTGGACATCTAAAAAAATTAAGAGATCGATTAGAAGCATATTTAATCTCACATATGGGAAAGATAGCAAATCTGAAAGCTCCAGAGTCGAACAAAAAGGTCCTATTGTTTTTGTTGCAGCGTTAGCCAATGCTATTGAGGGTCGAAACATCAGAAACTTGGGGTCGACTGGTTTTTTCAACGTTGTTCTAAACCAGTCAAAAGGGTTACAACCGCGTAGGTGCGCGCTAATGTCAAGGTCGAACAGTTTTCCAACGTTCTAAACCCGTCAGACAGGTTATTACAGCAATATTTCGCGTTCAACAACCAAGATCAACTGATTTCTAACAATACGGCCCTAATTCGAGCTTTCAGATTGGCTCGAGGCTTTAGAAAAACTGTCGTACTTACTTGAAAGAGTAATATGAACGATTGCCAGAAGGTTTTGAAATTATAAACGTCGTCTATTCCGCTCTTATTTTTAACATGCATGAAAAATGACATGCCAAAAATGGCGAATATAAACATGACTAAAAATAGTAGTAAACAAATGTTAAAAAGTGCTGGAAGAGACATAGCTAAAGCGAAAAGCAACGTTCTTATTCCTTTAGCTCCTTTCACCAAACGCAGTACACGACCAACTTTGGCTACCCTGACGACTCGAAGCAAAGTGGGTGATACGAAATATTTGGCGATAATATCACTCAGTACCAAACCTACCCAAAAAAAAACCATCACCAATAATCAGTAATCTTCGTAAAAATTTTTATTCCCTTACCAAGCCGATCAAATATGAACTCACCGATAATAGAAAGAATTACTACGACGAAATCAAACAAATTCCAAGGCTCTTTGAAGTAGTGATACCGCAGCGCGAATATCTTCATGAGACATTCGGATGAAAATATGATGATGAAAATGGTATTCAACATTTCCAAAGTATCGCCCAGCACTTGAGACGGTTTGTACCTGTCCATCGTCATCGTCAACATGTTCAAACCAATGAACAACATGATAATCATGTCGAATTTCTTGTCAGTCACAATTTCAAAAACTATTGACTGTGGTTTCCACTGAAAAACAAACACTCTGTTAGTATTGCGTACTTTTCAGATTTGAAAATGGTACATCTGCTGCGATTAGATACCTTTGGTCTTGGGATAGCTTTGAGCGGTTTTTTCGAGCCCATTTTTTTCATAGCGTTGTAATATTTCTTTTGATCTTCAGTCATGAACATTTCCAAAGATCCTCCTGCGTAATCATCGATAAAAAAAAGTCGGTCATTCTATTCTACTCAGACTTCAGTCGAAGGGTTATTTTTATTTTCTCTAAAGAAATAGTCAAAAAATACTTATCTTTTTCTTTTGTTCGTTAAAATTGTCGATAATTACTCCGATAAACAGATTAAGGGTAAAAAATGAACCGAAGATGATAAAGAATACAAAATAAAGGTACATGTAAATATTCGTCTCGTAAACCGGTTGCTTATAAAGCTGCAAAAAACATAACTATCATGACTACATATTCTAAAACTACGTAGGTTTTTAATCTGCCATACAACATTAAGAATTTGGACATGGATGAGAAATGAGAATTTAATTCAGAATTCAGTTCAGAGAATAGGTAGGTAATGGTTATAAGATTGGCGCCTTCATAAAATAAGATACCTACATCATACACAATTGCAGAACGTTCTCGACAATGTTTTAAACAAGAACTGATTGGACAATGAACATTAGAAAAAAAAATACATTAAAAAAATGATAAAAAATTTGAAATTGAAAAAAAAAGTTGATGGAATAAAAAAATTGTCCAAACAAGACTATTTCATTGAACAGTAATTGTCCTGATTTTGACCTTTTGACCGGGGGGAATCGGGGGGAGGGAGGGGAAAATGTTGCCAAATAACGGCAAAATAACAAGGTGAAAATTTCAAGTCCCTGACTCAATCCTACCCCCTCCTATTTTACATCAAAACATCAAATTTTCAAAAAATTGACATTTACTTTGAATTTTTCTATGGAATCGGCATTTTTTGATCAAAAAATTCCCCATTTTTTTGTTGAAAAATTGGCCATTTTTGGTGAAAAAAATGCCCTTTTTTTGGTGAGAAGTGATTGTGTATTTTTTGGTGAAAAAATTATCTGTTTTTTGGTGAAAACATTGTTTATTTTTTGATAAAAGAAATAGCCTATTTTTTGGTGAAAAAAATTATGTTTTTTAGTGAAAACATTGTCTATTTTTTGGTAAAAGAAATAGTCTGTTTTTTGATGAAGAAAATTTGTCCATTTCTTGGTGTAAAAAAAAAGATAAAAGAAGCTGTTTCTAATAACAGACATTTGAAATTATTTTGAATTGTTTTCAAAAAATTCTCACAATAAACAACTGGAAAAAAATGATTATTACCTACCAAAAAATGAAAGAAAAAAAATAAAAAATGATTTTAGATACTTAAATCTGATTTTTCCCCAGAATTGGAAAAAATGAATTGGAATTTGAAAAACATCGAAAACAAAATTTCACAGATGTTCTAATTCAAAAATATGAAAAAATATAAAAATCAAAAAAATCAAAAAAATGAAATTTCCTAGTAATAATTTTAGTTTTTAGCAAAATCTTAAGAAATTTCATTACATATTTGTGTTTTTTTTTATGAAGAAAAAATATTCTAGGTTCAACTAACCCTTGCAGAAAAAAATTTTCAGTTTACTAAATAAAAAAAACTGTCAGTTACTTTCTCATTCAGTACCTGACAGTAAACTGAGAGTAAACTGACAGTAAACTGACAGTAACTGACAGTATTTTTCTGCAAGGGAATCAACACCTATATCTTCTATTAAATTTTTTCAGAGAAAAAAAAGTTGAAAACCATGGAAACCTACCTACTCAAGAAAACTAGCAATCGTAAAACTAACTGCTACAAGGAAGTAGGAACCAACGACTCGGTAGTTTTTCTATTCTATTAATCTATATCTTATTCTATTTCTTCTCATTCCCATCTAATAAATACCGCACCACCTTAATCCTACACCTACTATTTACCCCATCGAAAAACACCACTATAATTTCGAAATCGTTCTAAATTACCTCTCTTGAATCGATCGCATCGTTCATAATGGGTATCCAGCCTTTGAACGTAGCCACTTGAAAAAGACACAAATACGCTTTCCCCACGTGATCAAAATTCATCGGCGAATTCTGCCACGTGTAATTTTCTCGTTCACAAGTCGCTTTGTCCGGAACAATCTCGTGGTCCAGTTTATTACCATTTTCGTCTTCGCACTGCGAAAATTGACGAATAAAATTATAACTCTGGAAGGTATTATTTCGATGCGAGAATGATCACTGGCTGCGTACTTTGTGGTATTTTCCAGCGAAAAGTTGTACTCCCATGATGGCGAATATCAACCAAAATATCAGACATACCAGTAACACGTTGAAGATACTAGGAATGGCTTGGACCAGAGCATTTACAACAACCTATAGCATACAAAATCACGTTAGAAGAAACTCTTAGAATAGTAAAAATATAGGAGAAAAAATTTAATTCAAGTCGTTAGAAACGATGCATTATTTTTTTTTTTCAATTTTTCAAATTCAAATTATCCATATCATAATGCATCTGTCACTAATGACTAAAAAAAAAAAAAAAGAACCAACTGATCCGTACTTAATTTTTAAAAAACGTTCGCATGCTGAACATTCAAAAAAATCTACTCAAACCACAATTGCACTAAACTAAGTAAGCCCTCGACATTACCAAATTTATCGATAGGTACGCAGACTCCATTTCCAAGCCATTAACCACCTTCGATAAATCTGATACTCGTACTCATGCAGCGTAAGCCCACAATAAATCGAGCATTCCAAAAGCGTGCATTACTCGGATTGGTCAGTCAAAGCTCGATAAACATGCAAAAAATCCTTTTATATTTGTATAGGTACGTATAATACTCAAAGGACCAGTCAATATGGCTGAACAGAGTCACTACGGTACAGGATAAACTTATGTATGCGAGACGTGACACATCGCTAAAGGCTTATAAATTTCACTTCATCGGCCATGCAATTTTTTTCCCAAAGTAGGCCTATTTTCAATCCACTTCGAAGCGTTCACATTCCATTTATAAATATTGTAAAATTCGTCTAAAGAAAAATACCATCAATCCTAAAATATTGAAAAATGAAAAAAAAAATCAAATAGGTACTTTGGTAAACGTAAAAATGATCGATACGAAATGAATTGAGTAAATATTTAAAAAATATAGTAAAAGAATGCAGCAGGGTAAAAATAGTGTGTTGAACTCTAGAGGGAGGTTCAACAGAATCCAGCCCAAAAGGTGCACTTCGACGAGACTAAATTTTGACAATGATTTTGGACTTCAAGTGCTGGTGTTTTGGGCAAGAGGGGTCAAAATATGCTTAATTCATACTTTTTTTTCGTCGAATGTATATAAGAAATATACTTTTGAGAAAAAAAATCAATTTTGAAAAAAATGAAGATGAAAACAGGAAAAAATTGAAATACTTGGGATTAAAATAATAATAATAAAAAAAAAACACATAAGAAAATTGAAAAAAATATCATTTTTGAGAAATAAGTCGATAAATTGTACTTTAAAAAAAAATTGTGAATATTAGGTAAATGAAGAAAATAAAATAATTCAAAAAAAAAACACAAAAAATGAGACATTTTCGAGAAATTTTTTTTAAAAATAATTGATGCAATTTACTTCATTTAGAAACAGAAAAAATGGAGAAAAATTCATTTAAAAACTGGAAAGCTGGATTTAGAAAATTTTAGAATTACATTTTGGTAGTCTCTCCTCCCTTCCATCCCTGTGCTCCCAGGTCCAAAATTTTTTCCTCATCACGGTTGACCTTTTGAGGAACGTTTCTTCGAAATCCCTCTCAATAAGGTTCGAGTCACCATCATTCCTACCCTGGTACATCTTTTCCAACTACTTCTACGAGTACATTCTCAACAGCAAAATTTTTTCGACGCTTTGATTCAATTGTATGTAAATTAAGATACGTTCGATACTAAATACGATAAAAAAATATATACTTTTTACATTTGAAAAAATATGATCTCTACGAATGAATTTTCAATTAAACAAAAAATTGAAAAATAAAAGCGCTTTAATATGAGGTTCTTGATTTATACAACATACTCCATTACAATGATAAAAAAAAATTTCAAATCATTAATCGTGCACGGGTGTTGGGGGCTGATAACGTACCCTCATCCCTTGCATTCTAGCCATGGCCCTTAAAGGTCTCAAAGCTCTTAATGTTCTCATCGTTTTGAACGCTTGAATACCACCTGCTCCACACAACGCAGCTACAAAGTTTATTAGCGATACCTGTTTTTGCATGAAAAACAGAGAGAGAAAAAAAACATAACAAAACGTACGACACAAACATTGCGGTGTGTTTTTTTTTGTCAAGTGTATAGTGAACCACATTTATGAAATATAAAAATGAAAAAAAAAATGAAAAAATAGAATGAAAAAAGCGATCTTGGAAACGGTTCTGTTGAATAGACTTTGAACCGTTTCGGCGGCGTAAAAATATAAAAATAGACTCGAATATGTAATAGGTATATAAGACAGTATATCGAAGAAGGTAGGAAGGTACATATAATATGTATGTATCGACGAGGCACGAAACATTTATCAATGTATACAGATTATAATATAGCGAAGAGCGACACCGATTGGAGAGAGAGCACGGCAAATGCGCACACTGAGAATGTGACCAGTTCGGATCCTTCAATGACTTTACTTACTCTCATTCCCTCCCATCTGGAAACCGCTCTCAATGGACGTAGAGCTCGCAGCGTCCTCATCGATCGGAATGCGGGTATGTCTGCCGCACCCAGCCAAATCGCAGCCAAATTTATCAACGACAACTATAATATTTAGGTACATCGTGGTTAAAATTCTCCAGTATTATACCTTTTCTCAAAGATCCTTAAATCTCTGCGGTATTTAAGTGAACCTTTTTTCTTTTATTTTTATTTAGCACATTTATACGTGCAATTGGTCTTACCACGCGCGAATTAAGTACTTATCAAAAAAGTTACGCCGGGTTGGTAGGTAAAATTTTTCACATAATGATTATCGAAATGAAAACAAAGCAAATTAACGCGTCAGTGGAGAGTTACTCACCATAACGATGATAAAATCCAGCCAGCACCAAGCGTTCGTGAAATATTTCCTAAATCCTAACGCTAACCATTTAATTAACATTTCAAGAAAAAATATAACGGTAAAAATTCGATCCATGTAGTATAAAATATCTTGTAAAATTGGTCTTGATTGCAAATGTACATCTTCTAAAGCCTATAAGCGAGAAAAAGAAATCAAATCGTGAAAACGATACGTTTGTAGTAAGATAGAAGGAAGAGAAGACGAATATTCTGTGACAATTTGACGACTCGCAGGTGGGTAGATCGTCTAAAATTTTGTACTTCAATTTTACAGATCCCCGCCCCCCTCAATTTTTTTTAATTTTTGAATTTTAAAAAATGAAAAATTTTGATTCTACAATATTTTTCTTTCGCCTTACTTTTTCTAGATTTCCATTTCGATTACCTGAAATTTTTCAATTTTTACGAAATTTTAAATTATTCAAAAATCTCCAATTTTGGGTAATTTTTAATTTTTTCATTCTGTTTTATCAATTTCTATCATTTTCTGATTTCAAAATTTTGCAAATTTTTTCATAATTTTTTTCCAATATTTTTATAATTTTTTGCAGAATGTTCAATTTTCAAAACAATTTTAATTTCATTTTTTTTCAATCATTTATTTTGAAAATTTTTTAATATTTTCTATTTTAAATTTTTTTCAATTTTTGCAGAATGTTTAGCTTTAGAAAAAATTTAATTTACTTTTTCAACTTTTTTTGTGATATAAAAAAAAAAAATTATTTTATTATTTTGAATTTTCGCAACTTTTTCCACTTTTTTGGTCAAAATTGTCAACAATTAAATTACCATTTTTTTTAAATGCTAAATTTTTCAAAAAAATTCCACATTTTCATTTTTTTCCAACAAACAATATGTTTCAAATTTTTATAAAAATTAAAATTTTTTAAATTTTCTCTTTCGAAATTTTCAATTTGTTGAATTTTTCAATTTTCCCTTTTTTTCAATTTTTTAATATTTAAAAAATTTTTAATTTTTTTTTTATTTTAATTTTTTGCAATTTTTTACATTTTATTAAAAATTTTCAATTTGTTTCATTTTTTTCAGAATGTTTGATTTTCAAGAAATTTTCGATTTCATTTTTTCAATTTTTAGTAAATTTCAACATTTTTTAATTTTTATTTTTTGCAAGTTTTCAATTTTTTTTGTTCAAATTTCCAATTTTACACAACGTTCAGTTTTAAAAAAAATTAATTTCACCATTTTCAAATTCGTTTCAATTTTTTTAAAATTTGAATTCGTCGGTTTTTGTGCGTCCAAATTTTAATTTTTACGTGTTTGAATTAAAAAAAAAAAAAAATTGTGTTTCAAAATCATTTTGGATTTTTGAAAACAAAATTTTTAAACGTCACATCAGAAGTCACGCCGTCATTCAATCAACTCAGAACACCCTCCTCTCAATCGGATCAAAAAGTCTACTTACTAATGCTAAACTACTGAGCAAAATCATCGTAATAACGGCCGTCTCGAAATATTTATTCTCAATCAGTTGAAACGTCTTCAGCCTCAAATTGCTCCATCCTTGCCAAAACGGCGACTCGTCGTCGCCCATCAAGAATGGAAATCTACGGTAACAATTATCCGAAAAGCAATCCGAAGGGTACTCCATTAACTCTTCGGAATCCGGCTCCAAGCCTATGGCTTCGATTTTCGCTACAGCTTTCCCAGCTTCGAGAGCTGCCGCGTCATCGATGCCACCTCCGTCGTCTGGAAATCACCTCCGAATCAGTATACCTATGTACCGAGTGGCGTTGAAAAACATACCCTACAACGATTGCTTGGTATACCTAGTTCGTGGCCAACGTCTTCTTTACTGGCGTCTTTCTTTTCTTCGCCGTGCAGGTTACTTTCGTAACTTCCTTTGTGGCTTTCGTTTTTGTACGTACGATGTTTGTGGCTTCCGTATGATTTATTACTGCGAAGCAGAGTTAATTCGGGCGAGATTATTTAAGTACATAGGAAGTAGAAAAATTTGCAATTAATAGAAAATACAGGGCATTACTCTTACTCGTACCTTATGTTATCGTGATCGTATTTATTTTTTAAAAATTCTAAATCGGAACGATTGTCTTTATGATTGCCAATATTATTACAAACAATTGAGCGTCTTCCTTTTAAACGGCTTCGAATATCGCCTGAAAATTTGAAGCCTCAAAATTAATGAAGAAATTAAAAATCAAAAGAGAAACCGATAAAGTTGAAGAATCACGCGAAGACCGACCATGGATGGTAAATTCCATGCCTTCGCCGATGGTAACTTCGAGCTGATCTTTTTTATCATGAAATAGCATCCCATCGGCTAATATCTCATTCGCTGTAATCGTAATAATCTCGATTAAATCGAAATTTCGATACATTCAGCTGCGCAGATGAGGATATCTAGGTATACCTTGATTCCAATTATAATTTATACACGGCTCATTCGGCGCTTGCTGGACAGATATCTGATTAGTTATCTTGTTTCGGATCGCCTTCAAGAATCTGAATATTGACGTTTTGATCCAATTTATTAATCGACCAATTCTATCGAAAGCCTCGACTATTTTACTCGTATCGCTGTCCGCTGTCGGAGCTGACAAGTTGGACGAACCGAAGTTACTGAGCAACAAGGCTAAGAAAAGATTAAGCACCTGTAAAACGACACCATTTTTTTAGCATTTTAATCAACTTCGAGTTATTACAAAAATTTTAATACCATTTCGGGCAAAAAATTCATAGATACTAACCACAAGGTTTCCGATCACAACAGTAGCTAGAAAAAATGGTATACAGGATACGTCGCCATCGCCTACAAGTAGGCAATCCCACATCGACTCGATCCATTCCCCGCATAGTACTCGAAATACGATCATAAACGAGTGCATGAAATCGGTGAAATTCCACCTTGGCAAGGTTTGATCGGGGAAGAAATGCACGTTATCTGCGAAACGAAAATACAAGTATTGGGTAAGTAAATGAAACGCAATTCGTATACGGAAAAAATTTCTTAAAAATTGAAATTCCAAGAGAGCTCACCGATGTAATTCTTGCCAAATAATTGCATACCCATGACGGCGAAGATGAATATGATGATACACAATACGAAGGTCAAGTTACCTAACGCACCGATAGTCCTGCCCATGATGGAAATGAGCAAATTCAACGTGGGCCACGATTTAGCTAATTTGAACACCCTCAGCTGGAAAAGAAATGGAATTGGTTAGTCAAAGTCTCCTGATTGGGTTCATTTTGAAATCCAATTGTTATTACTTTTCATTTTTCGTATCAACTTTTCATTAATAGTTCTACTTGAATGTTTTACTTTTGGAAAACATTCTATTTTTAAAGCGGGTACCTATTTTAATTTTTCATTTGAAAAATGACCTCCAAATAATTACAACGAAAAATATAGCCCCCAAAATCTTTTTCAATTTCTAACTTTCAAACCTGTGCTCAAAACAATTTTTTTAATTACCTATTCAATTTTAAAATGATTTTTTAATGTATTTTTATGGGTGATAATTTTTCAGGTTTGTTCAAAATTTATTTTTATTTGTTTTCTTTTTTTGAAAAAGATTTTTATTTTGAATTTTTACATTTCTACATATTTATCATTATTTTTATTTTTTTTTTTAAGCAAATTTTTCCCTGGATTAAGTTGGAAAATGTACTTGAGAATCAGTTCAAACCACACCATTAATTCAAGATAAACATCAAAAATGCACTCACCAATCTGAAGGATCTCAACACAGACAGCCCTTGAACACCTTCCAGACAAAACTCGACCAACGACAACACGACAATAATGAAATCGAAAATATTCCATCCGACTTGAAAATAAAATTTCGGACTCATGGCCATCAACTTCAACGTAGCTTCGACAGCAAAAGTGGCGCTAAAAAACTGCACCCCAGACAAAAATTCAACAATAAATATGTAATGGAAAAAAATAACGTCTGATTTCCGCATACTTACATAATTGCCGCTCTTCAACGTCCTCTCCAAATCTTTATCCATGTCATAATGGTCCAGCGCCATGAACAACGTATTCACCACGATGCACAACGTGATGAAAAGCTCGACAAACGGATCGAACACAATGAACGCAACTCCTTCTTGGATCTTGAGCCAAAGCCAGCAGCAATCCCAGACGCAAAAAAAATCTATCCCTTTCATACACAACACGAACATCTTCTCCCTAGCTGTCGGCTCGTCTGCGTCGTCCTCTGTCGGGAAGTAATATGTTGTGGCAACTGTGTGAATCCATACACACCCACCGATTTAAAGGCATTGTTTAACACAACCATTACAGAGTAATAATACGATACGAAATGAAAATTTTCATCATCTCGAAAACATAGCAACTTTTCTAACCAACGCATCACAACTTTTTTTTCGCTCTATACTTATAATAGCGCCCTTTGATGGGTCACATACGTACATAACATTTGAAAAGTATCTACCACTCGTGGGATGGTTTTACCCGTGAATTTACATATTACTCTCCAGTTGTCATGAATTTCTGAAAATATTTGTGGTGCATAAATGGTATTGGGTATAAATAATACCATCCTCAAAAAAAAAAAAAAAAAAATAGTTATAACTCAACCTACCTACGTTGTTTTATCAAACTTTTTCTTATAATTCTAACCAACCACTCAGACGTACACATCAAACTTTGAAGTATTTACTGATCCTGTACCCCTTCCTATACATACAGTAGGTATAGTTATCACATGTCCACCCACTGGAAAAATATTTTTCACCAAACCCCTTAAATAAATATTATCTTTATGCTAAAAATAAATTGAAAAGTAAGGTGTAAAGGTTTTTGCGACATTTTCAAAGCTATTCACCTGATTAAATTTTTCAATATACATTACAAATGAAACGAAACCAAATACTTCAAAGCTCTACTCAAGCAAAACTAATCCGACTTGAGTACTATTGCGACAAATTTTCCAGCTACTGCTATCGTCGAGACTGAATTAAATTATCGAGTGAATAAAATGCCACGTAGGTAGCTACTAGCAACATACGTACTGGACATGGCTGCTTGTGCTCGTATCACCCGACAAAATGTGACCAGTTCGTCTTATCAGAGGAAAAGAAAGAAGTAGGAGAATTTCATGAAACTTTCGAGTACCCACAAATTGTACAATACATCAAATGTATTTTTTATTCGAGTCGACGAGCGATTTTTGTAAGTCATTCCATAAAAAAAATCGCCAATTTTCAAAAAATTATACATCATTCGCGAATTGAAAAGATTCAATTATGCCAAATGAAGGTAGGTAATTGCAGAAAAAAGTCATTAGGGGTTAATTTTTCGAAAAAAATAATAATAATAATAATAATGATTTGCAAACAATTCATAAAAATCGATAATTTTTGTCGTTCGCGAACGATTTACTCAAAATGTTGATTTTTTTGTTAAAGATTCGATCAAAAACTGACTCGTCGTTCGCGAACGATTCACACAAAATGGAAATCTGTCGTTGAGAAAGGGTTCGTTCAAATCAAGAATCGTCATTCTAATAGCTGTCGTTCACAAACGATTCGTTCGAGAAATGAATCGACGTTCATGAACGATTCGCTCAAAAAATTGACTTAGATAACGAAAGCTACACTCGAAATGATTTGTCGTTCACGAACGATTCGATCGAACTCACTTTTCACGAGCGATTCCTTGGAAAGACAGATGATTAATTTTAAAATTTTTCGTTGCAAACCATTTTACCGAACAATGTGGTTTGTAGTTTGCAAACGATGCGTTCGAGAATCGACGAATCATTCATTTTAAAAAATTGTCGTTTGCGAATGATTCGTTCCAAAATTGATTCTTGGTTGAGAAATGATTCATTCAAAATGGTGATTTGTTTTTGGCGAATGTTTCCCTCGAAAATTGGCCAATCGTTCTCGAACGATTCACTCAAAATGAAAATATGCCGTATATCATCATAATAAATGACAAATGATTCGTCCAAAATATGAATCGTCATTCACAAATGACTCATTTTGAAATTTGTCGTTCGCGAATGATTCGTTCAGAAATTGACTATAATCGCTCTCGAACGATTCATTCAAAAAGTGAATTGTCGTTCACGAACGATTTATTTCAAAATTTGTCCTCGTGAACGATTTGTTTGAAAAATGAATCGTTGTTCGCGAACGATTCGTTCAAAAAACTATTCATATTTCTCTTCTTTTCCTCTCAAACAGCAGATAATTTTACTCACTCGATGAATATAGGTACATGCTACGTATGTACTTCAAAATATTCAATTCTACGAATTGTGCTGAGGTCCAAAAGAAAAACTAAGTACAACAAGCAAACTACAGTCATCGTTACTATACAAGCTAGAGTGTAAATTTGCATACAAATCAGTGCACCAATCCATACTTCTGGCCCTACAGAAAATCCGCCAGATTTCATTCTCGTTTTCGGTTTTGGAACAGGTCAACTGTTTTCAACTTGTAATGATTGCTTACCAATGCCTTGTGTTTTTTTCTCTGGTAGGTATACTTATACGATAGATACCTAAATACACTAATTCAAAATCAAGACCATTCACGAGTTAATTCCACGTTTTCTAGCATTTTATGAAGAAAAAAAATGCTAGAAAACGCAGGTATCTGGCCACAAAAAATTCAATCGAAACAAATATCGATAAATTACTCGTTTTTCTTCTTCGTCTGATGACAAAAAAAAATCACAAAATTACAAGCATTCTATACCGAATGATACCTACCTACTTCTACACTTATATCACTAAACTCTCTAAACGAAATTAAGTTCCAAAAAAGCTTCAGAAAATTGACGTATTTCCACGAAACGATTAATTAAAGCGATAGTACAGCGGGAAATACGAATCCATTAATAAACCATGCAAGAATATTTTTTTCAAAAAAGAAAAATCTTTCCCTGAATATTAGTGAAAAATTGAAATTTTTTGACATGCTAGCACGTGCTAAAAATTTTCCTATTTAATTTAATCGCATCGAAACTATAGGTAAATGGCTACTACATTTTAATATCATCTTCTTTGAATCTAAAGCAAAATTCTAATACACTGCGGGAGTTTTTAGGAATTTTTCACCATGCGGAATGCAATTCGAAAAAGATATAGGTACGAAGCTAATTGAATGAAAAATATCAGGTAAATATTCTCAAGTGAATTTTATATTATCTGTGTTAGGTACGATTTGAATGGCGTAAAAGATGGATAAAATTACCTTGAACGTCACTACCACGACTTTGTCTACCGGCTGCTTGCTCTATGATGTCGTTTAATACCATAACGTCTGGAAAAAAAAGAAAATTTTGTCAATATAGCGGGTGCAGAGAAGCTGAAATTTTTCCAAGCGGTGAGAAGTACCTTTCATGTCAACTAGAGGCTGCTGAGGCACTTCAATATCTTGGCATTTGGGTTTATCGGAAGAAGTTGGTTCTTCTTGTTCAGTATACGAGACGTCCTACAAAGTGCACTCGCTCTTAATATACGTGGGTCAATTTTAGGCGAATTTTCAACTCATAACGCTTACGTATTCTTTGCTGAGAAACTTGTAATCTGACGAAGAGCTGTATTTGGCTGATCTCGATCTGAGCTGGCTTTCTTTGGTGGGAACTGCGGGTTGTTTGAATAGATCGGCATGCGACGTGTACGAAATACGCGACGTATGCGACGTATACGAATTATGCCTCGTGCCAAGGTTCATAAAATACGACGGCATGAGTACGTTTCCGTTATCTTCGCTCATCGGTGTGGCTGCCGTCGAATCATCAACATAAGGTAAATGATCCTGTAACAGAGCATAAATTGATCTCCCATCAGAGGGGCATTCTTGTCCAGAATAATTCCGGAATTAGACTTACTTGAGCATCTAATAACGTATTAAGAACTAAAGGTCTGGTATCGGAGGCAGCAGGAAACCTCGGCCTGCTACTTCGCAGAGTAAACTGATGACTACCTCGTGAAGCTCGTCTTAAATTAAATGGTGATCCGGGAAGACTTAAACTGGTCTACAATTGAAACGAATAAATAAATGAATCCACGTACCTACGAATCTAAATTTTATACTTTTGGGTATGCACTCACCGCACTAACTTTACGAATTTTATTGCTTTGCAAAGACTGTTTTCCTTGGCTGAGCGTATCCGAGCGTATGCTCATTTTTTCTTTATTGTCATCGATACTAGTGCCCTTCTCTTGGCCGACGAACAGTTCGTAACTGTGGCAAGAGTACTCGGATGGTGATTTGGCGATGATAGGATTGGCAGCAGCCGCAGCCGCTGCAGCAGCTCTCTCGGCAACTCTGTTCTCGTGTGCTGCTTTCTTGTTATCTCTGTCGATCTGCGCTTGTTCCGCTTGCTGCGAAAAAAAATTATCAATCAAGTAAGATCCATTACCTACGTATCGGTCGCGTTACCGAATCTTCTGTGAGCGTATACCCGAATAGCTTCCTCTTCGGCGGCTTCTTCTTCTTCGGCTTTCTTTTGTAATTCATCGTACGACATCGCTACAATGGCCAAAATCAAGTTCACGAGGTAAAATGAACCGAGAAATATGATAATTATAAAAAATGACATGTGATATGGACCCATAACTCTTAAAACCTGTTTCATAAAAAAAAATTAATCAAATCATTATCTACTTTATTGACGAGAGAGGGTGAGAAACGAACTTCACCAGGTACCCACTTGTTGATATAGATTCTCCCAAAAATCTTGCGTCATAAGCCTGAAGGCCGATAGCAGAGCCCATCCGAATGTATCGAAGCTGGTATAACCGTAATTCGGATTTGTGCCAAATCCAGCCATACAAACGTAATTCGGAGGGCATTGCCTGCATCAAAATTTCAAAATATTAACTCCAAGTATAGCATATTTTTGAAAAATCGTACAAAATTCCTCGTCCCTTACCCGGCACCACTGGCGTTTCCACAAAGCTGATAATTATTGTATTCTCCAACCCAATGCGCTGAAAATTGAAAAAAAAAAGGTTTGAGTATTCAAGAGTCGTCAAGACGATCACCGAGTTTGAAACCAACTTACAGTCATTTGAACACCATCGAAACCAAGATTCGTCCGTTAAATTACCAAATGAACCGTCATCGGGAAATCTCATAATACATTTTTGTGTCAGAACGCCCATATACAGTTGTAATCCCATCAACGCGAACACACTTAACGAAAACATAGTTAAAATAATTACATCCCTGAGATTTTTCACAGATTCTATAACTGCACCAACGATGGTTTTCAGTCCTGTAAAACGAATAAATCGTACGAATCTGAATTAATATTTAATACAATTTTTCAAAATATCGATTTGATTGCGAGAGAAAATCGTAAAAAATATGACGATCATAACACAGAGCAATATTCCCCCTCACCCCACCTAACACAAAATAGTAAAAATTAGGTCCAGTTTTCTTCCTATTATTTTGGTCATTTTCAAGATTGACAGGTAAATGAACATTTTTCGAGAAATTTTGTTGAATAGCTTTTTGAATTAAAAAAAAAGAATTGTGGATTTTCATTTAGCCTACTTGAAAAAAAAAATTCAAAAAATTTTTAAGAGAAAAATTGAAAAAAAATAATAATCATTATAGAGAGCAGTGTTCACTCTCCATATCACCCCAAAAAACTAGTAAAAATTTTGTTCAATTTTTTTCACAATATTTTGAAAT
>FIZT01019218.1:0-10683 GCA_900065295.1 Paracoccus marginatus | reverse complement strand
TTTTGATTCAAGAAGGATGGCGATGGTCCAGCAAGATGCAGAAACTCAAATTGCATCTTATAAGCGCGAATAAGAGTTTACCCCACCATTTTGACTGGCTAAAAAACCCAAAAAACAGCGTTTTTTTTCGAAAGGAGGTGCACTTTGGGGACCTCTTGCTCCCCTCCCTTTGCACCTAGGGAGCTCAAAATTTTTTCGAGATGTCCCCCACTCAAAGTAAACTATCCCACCGAATTTGGTCGAAATCCAAGGTATGTTTTTTATTTCACTCCACCCTATTATGCATAGAAAGGGGGCATGAAAGTGTCAAAAATTTTAAAATTTCTTAGAAATTGAAAATTTTTGTGAATTTTAAAATTCGAAAATTGAAACAAAATTTTTTGAATCTAAAAATATGAAAAATTTGGCAAAAAATTTGAAAATTCTAATTTTGAAACCCCAAAAAATGAAATTCTTTGCTTTGATTATATGATCGATTTCGGCTGGTGAGAAGAGGGGGTTGTAACCGGGAGAAAACTTGGTCGACTGGCTGATTAATTTTTTGACGCGATGCGAACGATGGTAATTTTCCGCTCAGCCATGTTCTATATATTTTTGAATGTTATGAAATGCCCCAAAAAAGACGATAATAGGGCACGTCATCGGATAAAATGACAGCTGGCTGCGAACCTATTCTTCTATTGCCTACCTATAGTTTATTCGAAGGAGAAGTAACTGATTCTACGCAAGTAGTAATACATAGGTATTATTTATCTAGGGTAATCGATGATAAAATGATTGACTGTGCCGGTGCTGCGTACGTAATATACATAATTGAATTGCAAAGAACGCGAGGCATGGAAAATAACTGCACTACGTGCGTCGAATTTTTTTCAACGCTTATACAATTGCTGGCAAAGGCTGAGAGTGATCGGTAATAGCGTGGAAAATGTGTCGCATTTTTTGGCATTTGTCGACGCTTGCACAGTACCGAGAGTATACGTCGGTATAGGTGCGCATATGGCTGAATTTATCAAAGGGAAAATGAAGTCTTTGAATAGATTTCGGCGTCTATAAAAGTACGACATTTCGTTACGGTCTGTTGGTGATGACGACGCGGCGAGGTGTACGAAGACGGCGCTCGGTTGCTGGTTTCGTTTCGACTTCTGGTGCCAAATTATTTTCGTAGCGAAGTATACGGCGGTAAGTGTACGAGAATGGTCGTAACCGTAACCTACGACAATATGATTTCGCTTCGAGCTCGGAACGGCCCGAGAAAACGTACGTGTGGGCTGAAGAAGGAAGAAGACTGATATTGTAGGGTGTGAAATGCAAACCTACGGTTGGTTTCGTGACTGCTTCCCGGTTGCTGTGGGCTAGAGCTAGACGTAGACGAAATATGAATAAACCAGGGCTGAAGGAATCGATCGCTTCTATCAAAAGAGTCCGGTGAAAAGCAACGCGATAGTTTAAAAGAGCTGAAAATGCAGTTTTTCCCTGTTTCGTTGCGGAAAAATCCTCCATAGTTTCTAAAAATTGACTACGTTTGTTGACCGCATTTCCACTGCAGAGTTTGAAACGTGATTTGGCGATATTGCTAGGTTATTCATAAGGATACAAGGTGCGGTTTTGTTTTGTTTTTTTATTTTCTTCGCGTAGAATACATATAGCGGAATGGAATTTGTTGTGTTAATTGCGTACCACCTTTCTACGTACTCGTATATGCGGATAGTTGGAGAGTAGAGACGTATGCAGTGTGCAGTCGCATTGCATTGCGCTGTGCAATGCGACGCGACGCGCGCGATGGCCGAGATTAATTTATATATGGCCATTTCCTGGATTATATTGCCATCGTCAGCGCCAGCCGCATAGGAAAGTAAAACGACAACGTGCATTGTGCACGATTTACACGCCGTTTATATGGATATGTATTTGTGTATCGAATAAATGTATGAAAATCGCCCATTGTCGGGGTTTTATGCACATTTATTTATTGACCTTTCGAGTTGAAACGTCCAAGTGCGGATGGGTGGTTTCGCACGGAAGCCGGGACCGTGTAAATATTATAAAAACACGGTTGTCGACGTTATCTGGACGGCTGCATGTACTTGTTCGGCTCCTTATCTCGCGATCGCATTTATCGTACTGCGTAATTTAATCGGCGAAGATGTGGGTAATTGGAAGAATGATAATTGTGCCCTGATAAGGCGTAGATTTTTGTAGCCGGTGTTGATGGTGAGGACGTTTTCGGTGCGTTCTTCATCTTCCGCAAAGCGTCCTCAAAAATTTAGCAGATTGGCCTCTATAAACTTGTAACCCTTGGCAGATCTAGCACAGTTTTGTCAAAATTTGACCCAAATCTGAAAAAATCCTCGTAAATCTGGTGAAATTTTGGCGGATTTGTCATGACACATCTGGAGTGGAACAATTCTGGCAGATGTGGTAAGATTTTGGCAGCTTTGCGAGAGTGATTTTTTGACACTATAAGGTGGATCTGACACATGCCTGGAAATTTTTTGGCACATTTGGCAAAACTTTGGCAGCCTTGCCAGAATAAAATTTTTGCTTGGCAGATCTAACATCATCTGACACGAACCTTGAAAATTGTTGGCAAATCTTGCCAAATTTTGGCGGCTTTACTGGAATAAAGTTTTGGCTTTTGGCAGATCTGGCATCATCTGAACCCGTTGGCACTTGGCAAGCCTGCAAAAATTCTGGCAAGCGTGGAAAAATTTTGTCAGCTATGCGGGAGTTGAATTTTGGCATTTGGCATCTTATGCAAGCCTGGAAAAAATTCTGGCAGAATTTTTTGGCAGAAGTGCCAGAAAAAATTTTGGCATTTGGCAGATCCAACACAATTCTGGAAAAATTTTGGTCGCTCAGCTGCTACCATAAAACTATGTCACTTGGCAAATCTGGCACTATGTGATGACACAGTTTGGCAAAATTTTGGTATTTGGCTTCTGACGTAAACTTGAAAAAATTCTGGCTAATTTGGCAACATTTTGGCAGCTCTGCCACAGTAAAACTTTGGCATTTGGCAGATCTGGCACTATCTGGCACAAAGCTCGAAAATTTGGAAAAATGTGGAAAAATTTTGGCAGAAGTGTCAGAATAAAATTTTGGCATTTCGCGTCTGACGTAAACCTGGAAAAATTTTGGCAGCTCTGCTACCATAAAACTTTGTCACTTGGCAGATTTGGCACTATCTGACGCAGTTTGAAAAATTTTTGACAGAAGTGCGAGAGTAAAATTTTGGAATTTGGCATCTGACGTCTACCTGCAAAAATTCTGGTAAATCTGACAAAATCGCCAGAGTAAAATTTTGATATTTGGCAGATCTGGCACAATTCTGGTAGCATAATATGGCAAAAATCTGAAAAAATTTTGATAATTTTTCCAGAATAATACTTGACAAATCTAATGATCTCGCCAGAATTTCGCCTGGTAGAAATTTTGGCATGTGACGAAATCCTGGCAATTGCCTCAGAATTTTGCTAGGAAATGCACGTTGAAAAATTCTGACCGCTTTGCCAGAATTTTTTCAGTCAAGACACATTATTTGGAACATTTGAAAAATCTTGGCGTCAGTAGTATATGGGGTACACCGGTACAGTACACTCTGTGTGTACTGGTGGGTATCTTTAACGGGGCGGGTGATTGGTGTGAAATAATAGGCGACACATTTCTGTTATTTATAATATTTTATTCAATTCAATAGAGGGCCGTCGTTACTTTTTAAATTTGGAAAAGATACTAACACCATCCTTCCATTTTTACAAACTTTAAAACCATCCACCCGGAAGGTCTTGACCGTACTTTGAAATTTCTCAAAATCTTGGGGGTTCTCCTCATTGAAATACGTGTAAAAACGCGACGGTAAAGCGGTACGCATATTGGAATTCAAATACAAATGAATCCCGGGGTAGATGCAGCCTTCGATACCTTTGTCGCGTTTAACGACTTTGGTTACGCGGAACGTCACGCCTACAGGTAGCTTGGAAACACTGACAAAGTCGGGCAATGCCGTTGCGCCGCTACCGATAGCGTTGAAATCGACAGCGGTACTCGGGTTTTTCGGCGAATTTGGCGGCGTTTCGAAGTTTTCGCGAGAAGATGACGAAGTTTCCGAAGAGAAGTCGTTGTCGTCTTGAGAATTAGATGGCGAAGATTTAGGCGTCGGCGAAGATGGACGGTCCATCTTTTCGTCACACATAAAGGACAAAAATTAGGCACTATTAGGTACTATTCAAGAGAAGAGAGAGAGAGTACTTACTTCAGCTGGTTGGTGGTGAGTGACTAACGGTGGTGCGGTGATGACGGCAAGAGGTTAGGCGAACAAATGGTAGTGGTGCGAAAAGACGTGTTTTTTTTCAAACAATAAAATGAACTAAAAACCCTGTTGGTGCGAAAGACGTGTTTTTTGAAACAATGAAATGAACTAAGACCCTGTACGTGTATTTATGCTAGAAAATTTGAGATAAAATTAGCAAAAAAAAAAGAAGCAATGAGATAAGCTGTATCATTATCTCACCGCCAACTACACCCCAATATCCGACAGGAATTGTGGTGAGATAAATTGTACATTATCACTACACCTCAATATCCGAAAGGATAAGAATCGTAATCGTGGGGAGATATGACGCGTTTCATGAAGTTGAAACGAAACGTTCTCGTCTTTTCTTCATTTACCAGTTGATTTGTGCTCTTTTCACACGCGATTCGGAAACTTTCCACTTTGACACATTCCACCTCTCCGTCGATTAATTTTTCGATCACATCTCCGTTTATTTTCAACGCGTTATTGTGATTGAGCGTAAAGCCCTTCACTTTGATGACTTCGACATTTTCATTCGTCTTGAAATGGTACGACTTGGGACCGGTGGCCAACCATTTCGCGATAAATTTAAGCTTTCCCAGCTCGTCGGTCCACTCGCCCGAGTAAGTCGCCCGTTACGATAGTATTGACACCGTCGTCGTAATACACAATCGAATGCGTATCGCAATAGATCAAATTTTCACCCAAAATGTCCAATTTTTCGTAAAGACGTAGACGAGCGTGCGCCGTAGTGAAAATCGCCACGAATACGTTCGTGCTGAAACAATTGTCGGTCGACTGATTTTTATGACGATAATTCACCGACAGAATTTCAGGTGACAACGGGATAAAGTGAACGTCGTCGTAATCGTCGTCCAGTAGGATATTGTAAAAACGAGACGGATCGACTACGTATTCGGTCTTCGACATATTTTATCGTTGCCCGAACTTACCGTACAGGGAGTTCATGCAGAGTTTCGAAAGCGCACGCTTGACGGGATTAGGTTGAATTTTTTCAGGCTCGAGTTTGATATTTTGCCGCCTAAGTATATCCTCGCCGTAGCTTTCGTTCGATTCGTACGAATGGGGACTACTTTCTAACTTGATTTTCATGAAATCATTTGCATAATTTTTGAATAGATCGGTAGACCGTTCGAAATGCCAAACCTCGGATATCTTTACAATTTTATACCCTTTCTCCAGGGCTTTGGCCACCTCAACACTCGACCACGTACCATCCAACAAACGTTGTGCGTCCGAGTGGTCGCATCTCGGAGCTGTAGTTTGAGCGCACGTACGACACAGGGCGAAAATAAATTTTTCAGATTGATCTATTTTCACCTTGACCGGCAGGACAGGTACGTACAGTTTTCCCGGAGGTCGTTCGCTAAGGCGTACTTCGGCCTGGAAGAGTACTGCCGGGCCGCCGCACTTGATAGAGTATCGCGGCGGCGGCGGCGGCGATAAACTATTTCCTTTGCGGGGAGATTAGCCGACCGCATCGGATACGATTAAAATATATATAAATAACCCAAATGTGTCGCCTATTATTTCACACCAATCACCCGCCCCGTTAAAGATACCAACCAGTACACACAGAGTGTACTGTACCGGTGTACCCCATATACTACTGGCGTCTTAGCCATCATTTTGCCAGAACAGAATTAATCGTCTTGTGGTAAATCTCCTTTGGAAAATTTTTTCGGTTGAAAATTCCAAGATTGATTTGTATAATGTATACATTCGACTCATCTGCTGTCATCTCACGCACTCACGCCGCACCGCCCCCGACCCAATTGCCATCATCGAAAACACAATATCAATCTAACGAACGTCTCTTCAACCTTTGATACTTGCCATCGTACTCGAACAAACGAGCCAATATAAACGTATAGCTCGACATTCGTACGCACATCTCGCGTTATTCTGCGCGTCGCTCGAAGGGCAATACCCTCATCGGTACCATACACTACTAATCGAATCATTCAAAAATAAACACACCGAATACCATCCATCTCGCCTCCTCCGCGTCGTCACTCATTCGGAAACGAATTACCGCTCGTCGTAATTTGATTAATAGCTTAGCCATATTCCAAACGTCACACGCAGTGCCCGAGCCACCGCCGCAATACCCTACAATTAAATACACTTAGTAATAATAACTTTTTAAAAATACCTTTCTTCGAAGTCGCCATCAAGCCGTGTATTTATACCTGTCAATCTTCTCTGCGCGTACCTTTACTCTGCAATCGAGGTATCCGGCAGCATTTCGTTATCAGAGAAAAATATCATTCGAAATTGGGTACGTTTCTTTTTCTCTCTGCTGTGGCGTAGATATACGCGCGGTGGCTTTTTTTTCTTCGTCTTTTGACTCGTCTCGACTCTCAGCCGGCTAATAACTCGTAAATCTTGACAGTTTAACTATTCATCGTGTATAACATGTACTCGTATAGCTTATGTAGATTTACAAATATACTTACGTACGTGTGACTGGAGAACACCTCTAGGTGCATACATCAAATCCGACATAAACGACCATCTGTATAAGCTGTGGAATTTCATTTGACGAGGAACGAAATGCGACTTACCTACCTTTGTGTATGT
This sequence comes from Paracoccus marginatus, assembly GCA_900065295.1. Classification (NCBI taxonomy): domain Eukaryota; kingdom Metazoa; phylum Arthropoda; class Insecta; order Hemiptera; family Pseudococcidae; genus Paracoccus; species Paracoccus marginatus. The sequence goes on along the minus strand of FIZT01019218.1, from coordinate 3,782 downwards.
ACTTTTTATGATTATAGTAATCGAGTTTTTACGGTTTTGTGATTTTTTTGTTTTTTCAAAATGCACGTTTGACCGCAGTTGTTGGCCAGTTTGGTATTTGCAAATGAATGATGACGATGAAAAATTGAAAATAAAATATTTTTTTTTTGAAAATTTCATAGAAAAAAAAATTTAGAAATTGAAAAACGACGATTTGAGGTGATTGATGTTCAAAATGATTCAAAATTGGAAAAAATTTGAAACAAATCATGAAAAAAAAAACTGAGGCCCTAAAAAAGTTGGCGACTAAAAAAATTGGAAAATAATATTTTAAAAAATCTGAAAAATCATCGAGATTACCAGGAAGGGAAGAGAAGGGAAGGGAAGGGGACTAATGAAATCGGCCAAAAATAGGAAAAAAAGGACAAAGCCTCGGTACGTCACGACATGGATACTATACGTTGGTCATTGCATCCGCATCGTGTGTCGCTGGCGTTTTTTAATCACTGGGCAGAAATTTGTTATCGAGCTGTTTATGGGTCGGGATTTTTTACAGCTTTTCCCTGAGAAAGGTCTCCTCTCAATGCAACGCGTCGATCCGCAAAAACGCCATAAAAGTCGTTGCAAAACGGTAGAACGTGACGCTGACGACAGGCTCGTACGGTACGAGCGTATACGCGAGTAACCTTAGCGTTGCCGGCGTGACTGCGAGCGAGCCGACCGATCATCTCGGCCAGATAAACACCTGCGCGAGATGACGCTACGGTATTCGCCTATTCGGTTGGCGAGAGCTTCTCAGCGGCAGCGTCGTCTCTGGCAGCAATTAAGCCAATTAATTATGCTCGGACCGATACACGGATATGGATCTAGGTACTCCTCCAACGTACCTGCCTATGTACTTTTCATAAAGGCAGACAATGAAAGATCTTGGGCAGATGCGTTGTGGGGCGATGAAAAGAGCAGAAAAATTCACAATTCACGCGGCAGAAGTGAGCACCGCACGGTTCCTAACGAGTTGTTTTGTTTCAACGTTGATAACCATCGTCGCTACGCAGAAGATTGCATTGTCGAGAATTCTCGTGTAATCGCCCCGTGGAGTCTCGTACCTTACGTAATGTGACTGGGCTGCCGCTGCTGTGGTTATTGTTGACGATTCCCTGTATATGCTTCGACATTCATGTATGCTTAGGTATACGTGTCTGAAAGCCAAAGAAACCATTACGCGAGCGTTGTTTTCCTCGCAAATTTCCATTCGATCGACGATGATTCTTTTTTTCGCCTTGGGGCGAGTTAACGACGACAATTTCCCGCCACCTTGCAATTTCCTGCTTTTCGCCTCATCAAATGCGAACTCGGTTCGATGTTTACACGTCTACTGCAGGTGACTGACGCGACGCTGACGTCTCATGGGCACTACATTTGACGCCCATTTATCACGCGAAACGCGTCAATGGGCCGGTATACAGACACAGGATATCGCTAGTTTTGTTCTTTATTCGACATTTCGTGTACTTTTTGCCTTCCTACTCGGTTCCTACACGCCATGGCTCTCCATCTATCTGGGCTGTGTACTTGTTTAATGGAAACAGGATATTCGAAGGACTGTTTTGTGTACCTAGGTCGATCTGCGTTATCTCTGTTTCGTATCTTATTGTAATCAACTTGCCTGCTTCGTTGTCGTCGCGACGATCGGATTGGTCATGGTGTGCGGGATGTATTCGGAGTGTATCTATACGCGGAAATTGATAATCCAAGGAGGGTATTTTTGGTGCGAAGGTTGACGGTTTCTGCCTTCATTTTTAGATTTTTGAAACTTCTATCTCACTTGAATAATTTTGAAAATTTTATAACCCAATTTTCCCCTCGATAAAATTTTATTATACCTGTCGTTGTTTACGCATTCGAACAAAGTATTTCGCAGAACGAATGGCCTGGATTTTACGCCTATATAAATTGCGCCGCATCGTTGTAGATACGAGAAGACGCTGTAAATTTAGATTAGAATTACATTCGTTCGAGTGGATTACAATGTGTACCGATGTGTTCGCGGTTTGTTTACTTTGTGTGCGCGGTATCGCCCATAACACAGCCTGATCTAAAACGTATAGGTACTCGAAAGGGGTGGAGATGCATGGATTAAACGCGTTAGACTATGAAATACGTACCTACGAGTTCGAGTTACGCAATGACATGGCCACTCCTTTGGTAAAGAAGGAAAACACAGTCGAGGATATATGGGGTTTTTCACACAAGAAACTATAGGAAGTTCACGAGAACTGAAAATTGAAAAAAAAAAAAATTATTTATGAAGATACGTAGAAAAGAACATCGCGAGTGCGGTTAGGTAGCTAGGTACTCGTTAAAAGGGTGCAATTAAATGAAATTTAATTTCCCTCGGAGCGATACACGATCGACGATGGTAACTTTTTCTGCCCCACAGAGTCGTACATGCAGAGTTATACTTTACATTCGGTACTCGAGCAGATAATTAATATGTTTTTTGTTTGTTTGTGGTGTTTTTTGCAGACGAACGGGATGCCATACAAAAGAAAACGTTTACGAAATGGGTGAACAAGCATTTGAAAAAAGTGAGTACTCGATTTTATTGCCATACGACGATCTGGAGTGTATAATTTTACTCGTGTATATTTTTATTTTTTAGTTCTTACTATACGAGGTACTATAGTACGTTAATATTTTTTATGAGTACTTGATACGATTTATGAGAGCAGAAGAGGAAAAGGGGAAAGCGAAAATTATGGACGTTTTGAAACAATTACTATTATTGAAAAAATTATATTAATCGATCGGATCAAGTGGGCATTTTTTTATTCGAGTTGATTCCATTTTATTGCTATTTGTTTGCGTGTAAGTGAACGAAGGAATGAATAGTGAAGGATTAAAATGGTGGAATTTTTACCATGTTTGATGAAAATGCGAACGATTTGAACGAATGGTGATGGAAAAATTGTTTGAGAAAGAATTGTGACGAAAAACTGCATTAAGTATATTTATGACATTTCAGGATATTTCGAAAATTGATTTTCGACAACGTAGCCCCTTTCCCCTTGACTTACTCTATCCATCTGTGGTACTTTGAGTCCATTCCGAGCAACCCCTCGTTAGGTAGATGGTTCAAAAAATGTTATTTTAATCCAGAATTTTTCGCATTTTAAGGTACATTAAAAACTATTTTTCGGCAATGTAGCACCCTTCCCCTTGACTCACTCTATCCATCCGTGGTACTTTGAGCCCACTAGGAGCAACCCTTCGATAGCTAGGTAGATTGTTCGAAAAATGAAAGTTGCTCGAGATTTAAACGTATTTTAGGGTCCATTTGAAATTGATTTTTGGCGACGTAGCCCCCTTCCCCTTGAACCACTCTATCCATCGGTAGTACTTTGAGCTCACTTCGAGCAACCCCTCGATAGGTAGGTCGTCCGAAAATTGGGAGTAACTTCAGGTCTTAACGTATTTCAAGGTTCATTGAAAATTGATTTTTGGCAACATAGTCCCCTTCCCCTTGACCCTCTCTATCCATCGGTGGTATTTTGAGTCCATTCCGAGCAACCCTTCGGTAGGTAGATGGTTCAAAAAATGCAATTTAAATCCAGAATTTATTACATTTCAAAAGGTACAAATAGGTATATTAGGGTGGCCCTTATCTTGCATAAATTCGAAAAAAAATTTGGCGACCCCCTAAAGTTGTGACCTACCATGTGAAAAAAATCACCTAAAATTTTTGGCCCGATTGATGAATATTAACCCCTGCCTCAAGGGGGTTGAAGTTCGGAACTGGCGAT
>FIZT01019217.1:0-12352 GCA_900065295.1 Paracoccus marginatus | reverse complement strand
AGTTTGAGACCTCTGAGTTGATATTAACACGTGACTCAACGTACTCGAAGTTGAGAACACGACGCGACGCCCGAGCGCGTGAGGTACTGCCCGGCCGCTACACGCGGTGACGATGTTTTCTGCGAACGCGCTATGTTACAAAAACGTTCTCACGCCACTGCGCGCCCTGAGGGGGAGAGAAATGTTCGGATAAGCGAAATCTCGAGGGTAGGTAAATACGCCATAATCAATTTTTAATGTTGTTATCAACGATATTTGAGGGATTTCACGTTTCTGTTAGAAGTTTGAAGGTAAATTGAGCTTGAGAGAGGTAAACTTGGCGTAAATGAAGATCCAAGTTGGGCATAGGACATTAGGAAGGGTATGCATGCTGCAGCAGTGTAGTGCGCTTGCACGAATCACAAAATGCGTTATTATGAACATTGCGTTGGTTTAATCGCCACAAATGATGAAAATTCTGTCTGTCCTAATCGTTGATATTAATTTTACACAAAATTTATAAAATTATAATTTGTAATTGTTATGAATTTTCGATCATTTTTTCGATGTGGCGGAATTACCCTACCGAGTCGGGTAATTCCGCCAATGGAAGGTGTTCAAGTTTCCCCCTATTTCACCCCCTTAAAGACTTTTTTTTTCAAAAATGAAATTTTTTATTTGAAGTACATAGAACCCCCCTCCAAACCCATATTTTGTTTTTTTCTGAGGGGGTGATGGTAAGGCCTCAGAATTTTTTTTCAAAACGGTGGCGTTAATACCCGCATGTACCTTACATATTCGTCATTTTTCAACATCATTATTCATTTCACAAATTTAATCGCATCATTATCAGCGAATAACGCAGAAAACCCACCTGACGACTGGTAGGTAGATTTAAAAATATGCATTTTTTTTTTTTTTTTTAAATACTTAAAATCCCATGATTTAACGCAATCGCGTCAAATAACCAGCTGCTAAAATACGTACAAATGGAAAAAAACTTCCACAGTCGAACTTATTTATTCAGTTACCTACATCACTGTTTCCTTTTTAAATTCACGAATATCAAATCGACAACCAGTACTCATCGAACTCGACAGATTGCACCGTGCCACAATCGGAATGAAGACTGCTAACTTTGCAATTGTAGTTTTCTTATTTATCGCGATTCGCAAGGTAATCATCAACCGTGAAGATAGGTACTTCGATGAGACTTGGTACAAAGAAATAATTATCGTCATTTTACTTAGGCTGATGGAAAATGGAATTGGCGACCGGGTAGAACCATATACGTCCACAGTCACTCGAGTTCCTCTTCCGAAGAAGTCCCTCCAGCACCTCCGCCACTGCCCGAACCAACCCAGCAAGATATTAATGACGCCGCCAGGATCGTCGACGATAAATTCGCTGAAAAAACCATCGCTTCTATATTCCCAAATCGAACCCTAGTGCAACGGCAAGTTATAAACGAGCAGATCGCTGTTCTGCACAAAGGGGTAAGTTCATCAACAGGGGATATGATTTATTCATTGGTTTATTCGTCACTTCAAACAGTACATTTATTTCCTCTTCTTCAGAAACTTCTCATCCACAGTAAATATCTACCATATCACAGAAAAAATCATCCGTTCAAAGATTTATGCTTTGCTCTGCTCAACGATCCGATAACTGTGCTTGCTATGTATTTGGGAGAATTCCTCCATAAGAGGGACGAAACATTCATTATAATTCCTCTGACGTTGTGCCAACAAATAGCACAACTGCACTACATTTACGATCGAAGTGAGAATGCCTCCTTTCGTAGAGCATCTCTGATGACTCTTGCATCATTTTTTCAATATTTATATGTACATATTGGCGCTGATTTCAGAGCACAAGAATAGCTTGACCAAGAGACGTAGAAAGCAAAGACATCCATTCGCCAATTTAATGAAAGCCTGGCTCGGAAAGGTAAGTCTTTTTCTAAATCTTTGTACATTCTTAGCATCGAGCGAATCAAAAAAATTTGGTTCTTATCACGTAGGGAAACCGAGAAACCGACCAAGATTGCAATTTTAACCAGGCAGACATTTCCAAAGACGCGGATGCTCTAAAAGATGGTGAGTACTCCGTATGCGCATAGCATGAGCGAAAGCTTGCGACATGAACAGACTACGCATCATTTGCACTGTTTCATCATATATTTTTCAGAATATCCTCACTGGAACGAACACAGAGACGTAATAGAATACGTACTCATCAAAAAATGCATCAAATTTGCAGCAGCGGTAGTACAAAAATTCCAAGACGATCTTAAACTCACCATCGAGCAGGCCATCAAAGATAAGATAAAAAATCACGATCTGGTCGACGCTTACACCGCATTGGGTAAGTTACTCCAGTACATTAAAAAAAATTTTTTCCATTTTTTCTCCAATTTTGGAGCTCGGAAGCACACTCACTCAATTTTCACCACCTTTTGGAAAACCTAAAAAATATGGAATTAATTTCTCATCATAAACCACTCATTTTCTGGGGAGGGGAAGTAGAAAGGGAGAGGAACAAATCAGAGCAACTCTAAAACAAAAAACACCCTAGGACACTTGGAATATTAGTAATATCCTGATTTCATGGGCTTTTGGAATTCATTTGCAGCTCTCTACGTGAAGGACAGATACAACTACATGGCTCGGATTTTATACGACCATAGTAACGGCAAAGATCGCTGGGCTGTTTGGATCATGATGGTTGGTTTCATAGCTAGCGACGACTGGGCCAAAATAGACGAAGCTTTCATGAAAATCAGCGGAAACGTCGCATTAACGGATTTCATTCTGGTAATTGACTCTTTTCTATAGTTGGATTTTGAGGTTCGAAGAAAATTGACTTTTTTTGTAATATTTTTCAAAGTAATTCGGAACCTGATAAAGACCTGCTTGGAATGATGGCCGCTATGATTAATCAAAAATACAAACCGAATCCCCTATGAGCCCAGGGGACCGCTTTTTTACACCAACGATTTCGGAAAACACTTTGAAATGTGGCAATGAAAAAAATCAAATAAAAAATACCAATTTTAGTCGTTGCTATACTTCTCGAATCTCTAACAAATGTTTTATTTCCTCATAAATCAACACTTCTGCGCACTCGAACAGCAAACACGCAATTTTTCGAAAATTTTCATTTCTTCATCGTATTAGGTACATCGTTACGTTTTCAACGTTTTCGAATTTTTCATTCGCATATTTTATTCGATTTGAATTCACATAAATCGCGCAGGTGAATAAATACAAATACTCGTCACGTGAATACGCACCATCCGCGGAACTAGGTACCTATCGTCTGATTCACAGTTTCATTGTTATTTTCATCACAACAACCACCAGTGCCATATTTGATTACACATAGAAATGCACCAATCGTATACGATAATTCTAATCTGCGTTTCGATGGGTTTAACAGGCCACCAGGTAATGGTAGTTATAGCTCAAATATTTCACTGCATTTCTTCTCCGCCTTCAAACCTCCTTCATTTTAGGCTACTGATAAACCCTGCGATGTGGTAGCCGAAGCCAAACTTATCGATGACAATAACCGAGCCGAGCTGATCATAATGGCGATTATACCATTTCGAACTCAGGACGAACGTAAGAAAATCAACGACGAAATTCGTAAAATTGGAGTGGTACGCGTTAGAATTTCCATCAGCAGCCGTCAACGTCATAAAATATGCCTCTTCATCAATCTCCTTCCTTGCAGACATCTTTGATAGATGAAAAAACTTACATGCCTGCGTCTCCTGGCTCGATACCGTATCTGGATCTGTGCTACATATTGCTTTACAACGATAAAACCACCATTTTGAGCAGATACATAGCTTACTTCCTCAAAGAGAAAGATGAAACTCTGATTATCATCATTATGATATTGGTCGACGATATGCCTAAATTTATTAAAGCCTACAATGATCGTAAGTACATAAAATTTTACAAAAAACACGTCAAATCGCTCGAATCTTCTTTTAAAGTTCGTCGTTGCAGTTGAAAATAAAGACAGTTTTGGTAAAGCCTGCGACGATCAAAGGAAACCTTTCAAAAATATGTTGAGAGTCTGGTCTGAAGTAAGTTCCATAAAAAATATCAATTTCTTTTGCGAATGATTTTCATCAATCATTTTTTTAGAGTACCAGACCCGCGGATGGCGCAGTAGATCAAGGAGCGGCTGACAGAGAAGCCTGCACTCTACTCGATGGTATTATTTCGATTTAAATTCATCCCACTTCAACACGAGAAAATTTTTTTAAAAATAAATAAATAAAAAATAATTATAGAAAAACCGAAGTGGGACGAAACCAGAGATCAACTGGAAAAAGTCCTGATGAATACTTCTTACGCAATGGCCAAGGCAATAATAGCAAAGTACGAAGAAAGAAACAAACATCCCATCGAAGAAGACATCAAAGTCATAGTTAAAAATTCAGATCTCGCAGACGCGTATAGCTCCTTGGGTAAGCCTCTAAATTCCATTTCCAATACATTCAGAGCGATTTGTAAAATTTCTAGATCCTTCCAAAGGATACTTAGGCATTTTATGTGACAAGTATGCCACATTGGTTGCATATTTGTAACAAAATTAGGCATTCGAGCAATGTAAATTATATAAAATAGCTCTGTAGATACGTTGCTCCTTCATTTCTCACTGAAAGCAACCGTATAACTTTTTCAAGACTTCGATCAATTGCATTCAGTCTAACTCGAAGGCGCTCTACAAATCATCCATATCGATCTCTACGCAGCATTATTTACGCGTTCAACTTTTAAAATTATGTTTCGGATAGCCTCCTATATAAAAGACAAATACAAATGCTTGGCTAAGAAGCTGCACGACCGAAGCGACAGCAACGATAACTGGGCCACATGGAACATCATGATCGGGATCCTTAAACCGGACGAATGGACAAAAATAAACGACCATTTCAAAAAGGACAACGATAACATCTCAGTCGTCGAGTTCATCTCGGTACTATTGCTTTCTTTTTTCTCTCATTCTGATGGGCACTTGTTTTCTCAACTACTGCGATAATTATTTCAGAAAAATATTTTGGGCGATTTTGTGCTTATGGAAACCTTCGCTCATCTCATCGATCCGAATTATAAGCCAAAATTCCTCGATATACCGCCACCAGCTGTACCTCCTGAACCACCGCTTCCGCCCCCAGTCTGCCCATGATGTTATCAACCAGTCACAGTACCATCGACGGTGGAGGTACCACCGATGGGTGTAGTTCGCACCATCACCTCTGCTGGTTAAACGTTATATTCTTGATTAAAATTATTCATAGTGCACTTGGTACGAGTGTTGAATAAATAAAAAAATTTTAAAAATGATATCGTTTGTATACCAAAGTAATGTTGGGTAATTAATTTGAGTAAATGAAACAAAGCATCGGTGTGAACAATTATTATTATTGGAACACACCTGCTTTGATTATTTTGAACACAGTCGACCAAAGCATTTAATTTGACAGCAATTTTTTCTACTCAATTAAGTGTGTAAAAGCACAAAAAGAGTAAAACGAGTTCTTTAAACTTCATTTTTTATTTTCTTGACAAATAAAGACGAAAAATTTGCAATAACGGGGTTCGCAAATATTTTCTTATCGTTTTCAGATCATGTTTCGTCAAGTTAGGTATGGCGTTTTAAAAACCTTGAGCGACCATTTTGTAAAAACCATGGAAAATACAGTCTCCATTTCCTTATATCTACTTAGGATGTTTTATTTGGTTTAAATTACATCACAAAAATTTCAATCAGTTGAAGTTGGCGCAATACTGTCAACAAATAAATAAGAACTGATACTTTTACTTATTCGTATTGGACCTTCAAAAATCTCGTGGAAAGTAGAGAATTTCAGAGCCTATAGCACATAAATCTGCAGAGATTACCTCACAAGCTGTGGGATAAAACTTTTGGCAGGGTGTGTTGGGAGGGCATTCTGAACAAGTAAAGTGAAAATCAGCCATCTCGTTATTTTTTAAAGGTTTTAATAAAAATTTTGCCAAAATTTTTGTACTATATGGTGGAAATATAATTCATTTCGAACGCTTGTAACATGTAGGTAAACACCAGGTATATTTATTCAATCTGAACAACACAGAAAATTACAAAATTTTAAACTATTCGTCTCTCTGAAAATTGTAGTATCGTCGCAGTTTTTATCGCAAAATACGAGGTAACTTCATTTTAAAAAATAATTAAATCCAGAGGAATGATTTTAATGTGGGTACTGTCTGCTTTGATGTATCTCTCAAGTCTTCAGGTAAGTTGAATTGATTTTTTTTTTAATGTTGAGATACTCGTATTCGTATATTGCTCAAGTGAGGAGATTTTTTTTCAGAGCGTCCCTTCTACATCTAGCGGTGGCACTACTGCCTCACCTTGCGATGTGGCAGCAGATGCTCAACTCATTGTAAACTCGAATCGAGCCGAACTGATTGTCATGAGGATTATACCATTCAGAAGCTTCGAACAGCGTAAAAACATTGACGGCAAAGTTCGCCAGTTAGGTGTGGTAGGTATTTCATCAAATTCTCAAGTTTCATAGGACAGCTGTCTATACTTACTAACGATTTCAATTGACAGACACCGTTAGTCGAGACAGATTATAAAGCCGCAAGTGCTGCTTCATTTCAGTGGACGGATTTATGCTTCGTTCTTCTCACGCAAGATAAAAACACCATTTTAAGTAGATTCATGCCTCATTTTTTCAAAAGAAAAAACGAAAATGTAATAATCAACATAATGTTATTGGTCGATGACATGTCAAAGTTCATAGAAGCTTATAACGCCAGTAAGTACATTCCAATTTTCAAATTGAAGTGTTTTCGTTTTCGATACTTATTTCTGTATTTTTTAAAATAAATTTTCGATTATTTGCAGTCGACCATCAACACAGTTTCGACAAAGGCCGCAAAGATCAAAGGAAACCTTTTCAAAATATGTTGAGAGTGTGGGCCGAGGTAAAAGCAAAACCACCCTCATTCCATAACATTTCCCACTCTTTTCAACGCTCTCTACCCATTGTTCTCAGAGCACTAGACCTCCTGACAGTACAATTGATCAAGCAGCTGTAGACAAAGAAGCTAATGCATTACTCGATGGTAAAATATAACCATTCATGTCATTTATTCTACATTCAGACTACCTACTTGATAAATTCATCACCTTGAAACACTGTACTGATTAATTAGAAAAACCAAAATGGGACAAAACTCGAGACCACTTGGAAAAGATTCTGATGAAAAGCTCGTATGCTATGGCCAATGCTACACTAGCCAAGTATGAAGAAAAAAATAAACATCCCATCGAAGATGATATCAGAGCTGTAATCAAAAATCACGATCTCGTAGATGCATATTGTTCATTAGGTAAATCTTCATATTCAATTCAGTTCCATACAGAGTGATCGATATAGATTCTGACTTCTTCAAATAAACTAATGTGCAACTACTCCCGCATTCATGCGAAATAGCTTCCATAATTTTCCATTTGAAGGGGCCATAATCCGTCGTAGTCACATAGAATAATTTCTATTCACCTTCCATGTTTCGTTTTCGCGCAGCTACTTACATAAAAGACAAATACGAATGCTTGGCGCGTAAAATACATGAACAAAGCAACGGCAAAGACCGTTTCGCAACTTGGATGATTCTCGTAGGTATTCTCAAACCAGCTGAATGGACTGAGATTAACGCACGGTTCAAGAAAAACAATGATAACATCGGCATAGTCGAGTTCATATCGGTATAGCTTTGTCACAAACTTAAAAAATTGGGGAAATTTTCATTTTTGTTTTACACCAATAAAGCAATAATTACTTGCAGCGTAACATAGTCGGTGATTTCGTCGTAATGGAGTGTTTGGCTTATCTCATCGATCAGACTTATAAACCAAAATTCCTAGCTATTCCGGCTCCGATCGCAACTTTGTCCGCAGCTCCACTACCACTGCTTCCAAGTCAACCAACTCCTACAGGAGCGTCGCCACATCCAGCACGGCAAGATACACGTACACCTCTTGCGGCACCAGTGCCGCCACCAGCAACACCGACAACGATCGTCCCATAAATTTTACATTTTATACAATATGTAGGTACCTATCTAATTGGCTCGTTGATTTATTTACTTATGAAGTTATGATTGTTCATTTTTTTCCCTAATTCATCTTCTGATATCTTCATAATTTATTTGCGGTCCATTCTGCCATTCGTTTTTCAAAAATTTTGACCTTTATAGATTCAGGATGACTTCATGTACCTACTCATTAGAGTTTTTTTTGCCCCCCAAGCTTTGTCACGTCCACGGAATAATTTCACTTACAAAAATGGCCCAATTTGACCAAAAAATCACACTTTAAAGGCACTAAGAGGCCATTGTGACCATGCCCAAGGAAACGAAACATATATTGGGAGTCGGGGGAGTGTTCGCTATCAGTGTGAACAAGAATTTTTGTCGCCAAATAGGGGTTTTCAGGCTCCAGGCCCCTATTGCGATGCAGAAAAAATCGGAAATGCCAATTTTCGTGGCTGCCCCACATATAACAACTAAGGACCAACTCATCCAACTGAATTTTTTAACCCATAACAAGCACACTTTTTGAGCACTTTTTTGGGTTTGAAATGCAAATTAAAAGTGATGTTAGGCAATTAATTTGTGTAAATGAAACCGAGCATCGGTGTGATCAATTACTATTGTAGCAGATGTGTTATGATTATTTTGAATACCTATCAAAGCACTGAATTGACTGAAATTTTTTTTTGTCTAATTAAATACTTAGGTTTGAAGATGAATTTATCGTGAGTGTAAAAAACATAAAAAGAATGAAACATGTTTTTCAAACTTCATTTTTTATTTTCGTGTCAAATGAAGATGAGAAATTCGCAAATGGGTTCAAGTACCGATATCCATTTTGAAAACCTTAAGCAGCCATTTCTTTTTTTAAAAAAAAGTGTAAAATACAGTCTCCATTTCCTTATAGGATATTTTATTTGGTCTAAATTGCATAACCAAAATTTCAATCGGTTGAAGTTGGTGCAACACTGTCAAAAATGATATCCAAGCCTTCACAAATTATGTGCCCCCACTCCCATAGACGCTCCCGTGGAAAGTAAAGCATTTTCAAGCCTATAACATATTATATCTGCAGAGATTACCTTACAAGCTGCGGGATACAACCTTTGGCAGAGTGTGTTGGGAGGATATTCCAAAAAATTAATGTGAAAATCAGCCATCTTGTTTTTTTTTTAAAGGTTCCCATAAAATTTTTACAATTTTCCGCGTCATTTGGTGGCAATATAATTTATTTCACACGATCGTAATCATGCAAACACTAGGTATTATTTATTTAATTTGAACAACGCAGAAAATTGCAAACGGTTCATGTCTCTGAAAATTGTAGTGCCGTCGCAGTTTTTATCGCAAAATAGGAGGTAACTTTATTTAAATAAAATTATTAAATTCAGAGGAATGATTTTAATGTGGGTACTGTCTGCTTCGATGTGTCTCACAGGTCATCAGGTAAGTTAAATTGATTCTTTTTCAATCACTGCTGTGATATTTGTACTCAAAATACTCAAGTGAGGAGCTTTTTTTTCAAGGGTACCCCTCCTAGTTCCAGTAGTGGCACTACAGCCTCACCGAGCGATGTGGCAGCAGATGCTCAACTCATTGTAAACTCGAATCGAGCTGAACTAATTGTCATGAGAATTATACCATTTAGAAGTTTCGAAGAGCGTAAAAAAATTGATGATAAAGTTCGCCAGTTGGGTGTGGTGGGTATTTCATCAAATTCTAAAGTTTCATCTTCATTTTACACAGAACAACTTTTCAATTGACTGCAGACACCTTTACTCGAGGCAGATTATAAACCAGCGGGAGCTGCCTCATTCCAGTGGGCGGATTTATGCTTCGTTCTACTAACGCAAGATAAAAACACCATTTTAAGTAGATTCATGCCTCATTTTCTCAAAATGAAAGACGAAAATGTAATAATCAACATAATGTTATTAGTCGATGACATGTCAAAGTTCATAAAAGCTTATAACGCCAGTAAGTGCATTCCAATTTTCAGGTAATAATTCGAATTTCTGTATTTTTATAAATTTTCGATTAATTACAGCCGAACATCAAGGCAGTTTCGACACAGGCCGCAAAGATCAAAAGAAACCTTTTCAAAATATGTTGAGAGTGTGGGCGGAGGTAAAAGTAAAACCACCCTCATTCCATAACATTTCCCATCCTTTGTTTCAACGCTCTCTTCCTTTTGTTCTCAGAGCACTAGACCGCCTGACGGCACAATTGATCAAGCAGCTGTAGATAAAGAAGCTAATGCATTACTCGATGGTAAAATCCAGCCATCTATTTACCTATTCTAAATTCAAACTAAATAATAATCATCTTGGAACATTCATTGATTAGAAAAACCAAAATGGGACGAAACTCGAGATCACTTGGAAAAGATTTTGATGAAAAGTTCGTTCGCTATGGCCAATGCCACACTAGCCAAGTATGAAGAAAAAAGTAAACATCCCATCGAAGATGATATCAGAGCTGTAATCAAAAATCACGATCTCGTAGATGCGTATTGTTCATTGGGTAGGTCTTAAAAATTCAATTCAGTTCCATATATGATCAGATTGATCAATATGGATTCTGACTCCTTCAAATAAACTAATATGCAACCTATTACGAAACAGATTGCATAATTTTACGTTTGAAGGGGTCATAGTCTATCGTAGGTAGTCGCATAGAATAATTTCCATTACACTTCCATGTTTCTTTCTTGCACAGCTACCTACATAACAGACAAATACGAATGCTTGGCACGTAAAATACACGAACAAAGCAACGGCAATGATAGATTCGCAACTTGGATCATTCTTGTAGGAATTCTCAAACCGGCTGAATGGACCGAGATTAACGCACGGTTCAAGAAAAACAATGATAACTTGGGTGTAGTCGAGTTCATATCGGTAAGTCTTTGCCACGTAGGTACTCTAAATAATTGGGAAAATATTCATGTTTGTTTTACATTAATATAACAATTATTTGCAGCGTAACATAGTCGGTGATTTTGTAGTAATGGAGTGTTTGGCTCATCTCATCGACCAGACTTACAAGCCGAAATTCCTCGCTGTTCCGGCACCGATTGCAACGTCATCCGCAGCTCCACTACCACATAGAAGTCAACCGACCCCTGTAGGAGCATCGCCTTATCCAGCAGGGCAGTCTGCAACCCCTGCGGGGTCGGTGCCGCCACCAGCAACACCGACGACGATCGTTCCATGAACTTTACATTTTATACTAGGTATATGCAAATGGCTCGTTGATTCATGTACCTACTTGATTTTTAAAACTTCTGAAATATCAATCATTTTCATGTTCGTAGTTCATTTTCTTTCCTAATTCATCTTTTGATGTCGATGCAGACGTTAATATTTCATCGCAGCCTCTAATACGTACTTTGTATTGTGTTTTTACCAATAAAAGAATAAAACATCAAAATTTGGTGACCAAAATTTCAGCCCTGTACATGCTATTTGCATAAAGAAAACACAAAAACCATTGGGGTGAAAAATAGCTTTATTGGTTTGTAATCTGCAGTTGTCAATAATTCCCAAAAGAAACGAAGCTTCAGAAAATTTTGAATAACAAAATTTAAAAAGCTTGGAAAACCAAACACGTTTTTGCCTCTAGTAATCTCTAAACCAGTTCAACAATTTTTGAGATTATAATCGCAATTTCTAAATAAAATTTCAGAAGTGAAAGTTGCATAGCACCAAAACTTGATGTTTCTTCATCACAACCCTATTCAAAATTAAAATTAATACATAAATCTGCGAGCCTTTCATCTTTTCAGATATCCTTAAACCTCCCTCTCACCAGTAAACCATTCATAGAAACAATGACCACATTTAGCGAATCATTAATCGCACAAGTCATCATTTCTGGACGACTCATGAAAGTTTTTCAAAAAAAAAATTATTCAAATACATGATCCTAACTTCTGTATCATTTAAAAAAAAAAAAACGAAGTTTAGAGGTCGATTAATTCATAAATTTGTCGCGCAAATGAATAATTGAATATACATACAAGCATATTCCAATAAAATACATAGGCATTTATTACATGATCACAGAAATCTATAAATCATGGTAAATGAATACGTTTCGTATGAACCGTCTTCGTTAAAAAGTATTAAGTACATCAAAACAAGTAATATTTATCCTAGAAAAATGGAAACTATTTGATGCATTTTGCAATATTTTTTATTAATCAGTAGGTAATAATAAAAAATTTATTATTGACGAATAATAAAATTTATCCAAAAATCTCA
>FIZT01019212.1:0-22252 GCA_900065295.1 Paracoccus marginatus | reverse complement strand
AAAAAAAAATAAATGAAGTTGTCAAATGTTTTTACAATTTTTCTCCCATTTTTTTAGGGGGGGCCAGTTGGGGGCCGAGCGATTTTCTGGGGGGGCCTGGCCCCCCCGGCCCACCCGCTGGCTACGCCCTTGTACCTAGTCGATGAGAGAGATCATTTTAAAATTATTTTTTTCGTAATTTTTACAGAGAATTTCTCGAAGAATTAAACGTTATGGAAAAGTCCACGTCGATAATGCAAATTAAAAATCAAATCGACGATATTATGAAATTGAGAAAAAGTCATAAATGTGATCAGCCAGGATGTGATAAAGTTTACACCAAAAGTTCTCATTTGAAGGCTCACAAGAGAACTCATACAGGTAAGATATTGAATCACAAATTTCAACAATAAATTTTTTTTTTTTTTAATTTGATGTCTCAATATTTTGAAAGAAATGAGGGTCATAATTCTGAGAGAAAAGAATTAAAATGAATTTCAATTTTTTTCCTCCCAATAAATTTGACTCCATCTGTGACACTTTTTTTTGCAGGTGAAAAACCTTACAAATGTAACTGGTCCGGTTGTATGTGGAAGTTCGCCAGATCAGACGAGTTGACCAGACACTATCGTAAGCATACCGGTGTGAAGCCGTTCAAATGCCACCTCTGTCATAGATCATTTTCACGATCAGATCATTTATCTCTGCATATGAGACGGCATTGATAATATCAATAAAGCCCAATGAACAACTATTTTATTTAAGCCATTATCCAGACAGACATGGTATGAAAATACGTACCTACGTGAGTTAATAAATTGCGTTGCATTTGTCAATGTATACATGACAATTTAATTTTTAAGCAATTACAAAAGGCCAGTGAATTGTTCCTAATAAATATCACGATGTGGTAGATACCTAACCAGACTACCTGTATACCTAATTACGTACGAGCAACCGTAGAGCTGCTATTGTTTATTTTCTATATAAAAAGAAGCTATATCTTGTATTATTATTAGATGTTCTTATTGTTATAGGTAAAGTATAATGTACATATGTTGTTATTGTTCGCAAAAACTTCAATATTCTTCCTGAATTGATTGCGTATTACATTGTGTAGTATATTCGAAATACACCTTTTTTTTCTCTCTTTCTCTTTTTCACATGTAGATGTGTTGATTGAAAATTCTCACATGAGATTGAATAATATTTTAGAGGCAAGAAGAGAGCCATTCATGAGCTGAGAATCAAATTTAAAATACGTTGATTATAATTCGCTATCTGTGCTCGGTTCAGTTCAATTATTTGCCTGGATTTTCTAGAACTGGCAACTTCAATTACACAAGACTACGGAGAGAGATGCATGTGCTTGTTTGTACCCATGTGGAAGAGTTTGAGAAGAGATGAAGAGAAAGATGTGTAAGATTCACTTTTCAAAACAATGGTTACGCAGGTGATTTAGGTACTTATTTATACGCATTCAGATTTTCCCAAAATCGATAGAGATGTGCTGCTGTATCCTAAAAAGATTCTAATAAGTTAAAAAAGACTCACTTGGAAAGTGTTTCAAATTTCATGACTCATGAGCTACTCATGGCAGAAGTAATAAAGTTGACAAAATCCAATACATGGTAGAAATTCATCAACAATGTGAAGGTGTAGGAAGTCATCAACAGTGAGCAGTGGTCAAGTTTCAACTCTCAACTGAACAGCAACTAGAATTTACTGGTATATTCAAGCTTCAATAATGACACAACGACACAAACACAGAAGATGATCTTAAAGTCAATAGGAGAACTGTACTCAAGCTACAAAAAGTTGAGAAACTTTCACCGAACAACCGAATTTTTCTAATTTTACGTTTGCATCGAAAAATAGAATAGATAAGTTGAGTGATAAGACTTTCCTGATTCAAAAATATGAATTCTGCAACCAGCAAGCAAGCTAGAAGAGTGAGTGGTTTTTCACAGTAGTCCACCAGTTTATTACTGAAACTGATCGCTTCTCAAAATGAACCAATATCTCTACAAACTTTCAATAAACGAGCTTCTCGCGATTTATTTGAGGAATTTAGCAGTAAAACGACGAAATGAGAAAATTTATTACACTACACAAACGTAAAAAAAAATGAAAAAAGTGATTTCAAAAAAGTTGAAATTCAAAATGGCGAGGCAGGTTTCAGCCAATCACGAACAAGAACGGTATAAACAAGCAACTTTTATCACTTTTTTTTTTCCAACGAACTGATATCACAATTTTTGAATTTTAAATAATGAAGAAATAATCTAAACCGCTTAGAGACATTTCAATAAGTAAAGATAAATCGCTTTAAAATATTTAAATCTATTATGCTATTACACTGTGCCACTCTCGTAATACTTGCTAGTAAGTTTCATATCGTTTCATCTCTTTCTAGTGTTATCGATAATTATTTAGAACTCTTATCAAGCCACCAAACTAGCTCGTTCTTGATTCTAACTCGTACTAATTTCCATTACAGCTCAACACAATGAAAGCCAATAGATCGAAGAACAAACCTCGCGAACGAGAACCTACCAACGTATCTGGTAAATACTTGGCTAAACGAAACGACGAATGGTATCCGGCTGAAATCCTTCAAAAACGCGCAATCGATCAAAACACCTGGGAGTACTACGTCCACTACTCCTCTAGCGACCGTCGTCTCGATCGTTGGCTGAGCCAAGATGAAGTCAAGTTCATCCCTTCGTCGCAAGATCAAGACGAACCGACTACATCGGCCACGACCACCATATCAGCCCTCATACCGGACATTAGCAACAGAAAAATGACCCGAACGCAGAAAAAACGACTAGACGAGATAAACGAGTCGCTAATGGAGACTGAAAGCGAATCTCAAGAAATATCAGCCCTCGAAGAAGAACGTAAAGCATTAACCAAAGTAAAATACATCACCGAAATACAAATCGGAAAATACGTTATCGATACTTGGTATTTCAGTCCGTATCCCGACGAGTACGGTAAAAGCTCGAAATTATGGATCTGCGAGTATTGTTTGTTTTACACACGTTACGCTGTTTCGTTGCATTTACACGAACGAGATTGCGAATATAATAATCCTCCCGGTACGGAGGTCTATCGCAGCGGAGCTATATCGATTTACGAAGCTGACGGAAGACTGCATAAGTTGTACTGCCAGAATTTATGTCTATTGGCTAAATTGTTCCTAGACCATAAAACGTTGTTCTTCGATGTCGAAGCGTTCAAGTTCTACGTTCTTTGTATCGTCGACATGGTTGGAGCCCATATCGTTGGATTCTTTTCTAAAGAAAAAGATTCGCCGGATTGCTTCAACGTTGCGTGTTTACTAGTCTTGCCTCCTTACCAAAAACACGGCTACGGACGGCTGTTGATCGCTTTCAGTTACGAATTGAGTAAATTGGAAGGCATTGTGGCCGGTCCCGAGACACCTCTGTCTGATTTAGGATTACTAGCGTATAGATCGTATTGGTCTTGGGTTCTTTTACAAGAGATTTACTCGTCCGATGATGAAGTTTCGATTACCGAGCTTAGCTATAGAACCAGTATCAACGAATCTGATATACTCGATACTTTACATTGGTTAAATTTAATTAAGTATTTGAAGAACAGCTATTGCGTTTGTGTTACTCGTGAAACCTTGTTGGATGTTTTTAAGAAGCTTAAACCGCCTAGATTTTTTATTAACACGGCGGCCATTCGCTGGTACCCTTACGATAATGGTATGTAAATGATTGTGCAGTATTTTTATTCATTAATTTGTATTATGAGATTATTTATTTTATGCGAATAAATTTTGCAATTTTTTCCCCCATTCTTGGGTTCATTTTATTTGAAAGAAAGACAAACGTTAATTACAAATTAATTATAATACACCAAATTGATCGATAAATCAACAATTGAAAATTTCACACTGAAAAAGAATTATGCGTTAAATGATTACCTTAGATTAAGAAAGAAAAATCCATACGCATGATATTCGTAAATAAAATCGTATTGAAATTATGAAAAAAAAAATAATTGAAAAAATGAAAACCTCAAGCGATAACAAACGTACGTAGAAAAACAAGGAAAACAGTGCATCGTATCGTATTGCGATAGAAATAATTCAAGTATAATATTAAGACAAGTCGTAATAATTACGTAAATGCTAAAAACTGAGTACTCGAAACACCCTTTAGAACGGGACTGCGGAAGACATGAGAACCGCTGGCGTGATATGTTGGAATTGGAAACCCTTGAACCTATCCACATTGTTCCGAATACTCGAAGCGTTTTATTTTTTTTTAATTTAGAGTAAAGAAGGAAAAACACACACGAATATGAAATAAGCGTAAGGGAAAATTAAAAACAAACATTAAAAGGGCATTCGAGTCGTACCCTTTTTACGAAATAATAGGTACATAAACAACCTTGATTAAATTTAAAATTCGAACATAATGTTAAGCTCAGTCAAAAAAAATTATCGACTGAGAAATATTCGCTGAATTATTATACTTATGATAAAAAGGTAACGACGTTCGATTGGAAACAGACATTTTATTTTTGAAAAGCGAGATATTCAGTCTTACAAGAACATAATTTTGATTTACAGTGATCTTCCTGGAACAAGTTCCTATTTCGTTTAGGGTTACACATAAAATTTGTTGGAAAATTTTAGCTATTAAAGACAGAAAATTCCAATATTGTTCAAATTTGTTTCATTTATTCGGAACTAAATGGAAGAATGAGAGATTACTGATGAGCACTGATAACGAATGTAATTATGTTCTTGTAAAATTGAACATCTCACATTTAAAAAAATATGCCTCTTTCTACGATGTACTGATTTTGTACAATTCAACGAGTACTTCTCTCTATTAACACAGATGAATGAAAATTGTACATACGTAAAAATAAATAACAAAATTCAAAATGAAAAACACAAACACGAAGACGAAATACTGATAAAGATTATCATACGTATTGAGGATTAGGATGAGGATTAAAGAATTGATTACTTTCGCAGCTTTCCAAAGTAAATACGCTTTTCCAGTCCTTCTTATCGGGCGGATTAAAGCCTGGGATTCGAATACGCGAGAAGTCGACTAGGTTTTGGATCCGACCACGACTAAACGGACTCTTTATTTCGCCAGTTTTCGGATCTTGGAAATGTTTGTAGCGGTATAAATTCATACGTTCGTTTGTGGTCATCGCCAAACAAGAGATCTGGAAAAATATTCGCAATCGATTACCACTTTTACATTTAAAACAATCGCTTTTCGCTCCATCTCATACCTGATACAATTGGCAAGCGAATAATGGAACAACCCAAATCGTATGAATGACGACGTTGAACAAAGCCCAAGATATCCAGGGGGCGCAGATCATGTTGGAATAAAGAACGACTATCGAAAAAAAAACATCATGAAGAGCTGTTCTTTCGGGGAAAGTAACTCGTTGAAATGAATAAACTTCATTACTCGGTGTAGCAGTATCGTTGTCTAATTTAGACGAGTACAGTCTAGAACACTCGACGTCCCAATAATCGACGATACCGACGATATACAAAATGCTGACGATCAGTATCATCAACAAGTATCCAACGAAATATCGATGATTGTTCGCACCTAATCGAGAAATGATGATTTTCAAGAAATGAGATCTAATTCGAATCGAAAATCAATTCAAATCGTACCTATACAATTTCCAACCCATGGGCAGTGGTGGTCGAACTTGGCTACGCAGCAGTCGCAAATCGAACAGTGTTTCGAACGTACTGGTTTCCGCACTAGACACGTACTACAGAAGAATCTCGGTTCCAGCATTCCTTTCTCAGCTAATTCGATAACAGTCTGAAAGTAAATGTAAACGATGAACCAACTGGTATCCTAAGCATCACGAAATTTCGCGTAGGTACTTACGACAAATTTTTCTTCTCGACTAGTAATTATGTATCCCGGATCACTTTTCCACGACTTGTAAAAGTTATAGCACAACAAGCCTGATAATGAGACAAACGTGAACGACAATAAAAAGCTGACTCTCGGTGTGATCCAAAAAAACCAAGTAACGTACAGCCAAAACTGCGCAAAATGAAGAAAAAATGAATATTAGAAAGATGCGCCTTCTACTGACCTAGTTTTAAACTTACCTTAGTGGCTAGATATACAGCTAACGGAAAATCCAACGAAAAATGATGCGTGAATAGAACTCTTCTCGATAAAAATAGCAGAAATATAATGGTAATTATGGTGAACAGTTTCGATACGTAAACTAGACTGGTTTTCAGTATAAATCCGACGAAATAGTAGAATATCGCCGGCGTTGTCATCGTGCACCAGTATTTGATTTTCTGAAAAAACCCAAACACGATGAGATACGAATTTTATCAATTATTAAACGTATTTTAAAAGCTACGAGACTTACATTGTTGGATTTGATTCGTTCGAGTAACGGTAGAGTTTTTTCGTACCCAGCTATATCTTTCAATTTCTTCAAAACAACTTCGTCGTACCAAGGGGCTGCTTTACAGTCCCAAAGTAAATCATAAGCAGTTTCATTCTAAAGGGAAAAATAATACAAAGACTGGAGGATTTCTATACATAATTATAACCTCGAAAAAGGCGACCAAAAAATAAAGTACCTACCTTATTGTTAGGAATATCCAGACTGGCTCCAGAAGTAATAAGAAGATTGACGACGACACGATTTTTACTATGGATAGCGCAATGTAAAGCTGTATTTCCACCGAAAGTTTCTTGAATTGAAGTAGCAGCTCCAAATTTAATCAACAGTCGTGCCGGATCTAAACTAAAAAAAAAATAAACACATCGTTAACAAACCCTTTTTGTCAAGTGTTCAGGTTCATTTTTTTGGTATACCTCAAATGTTTGAAAGCACAATGCATCAAAGCTGTGAGACCATTTCGATCGGCTACATTGATATCGACTCCTTTGGCAACTAAATACGCGATAACGGCAGTATGACCGAATTGAGCAGCGACATGGATACAAGCCAACCCTTCAGCGTCCACGAACGTTGGATCAGCTCCATTTTGGATGAGTAATACAACAGCCATTAAGTGCCCCTGCCTGAATTCAAAAGAGTCAAGACAAGACGCAATTTACTTCAACATATTTCTAGTAGAATTACCTCGTAGCCCAGTGTAAAGGAGTAGCCTGCAGTTCACCTCCAGGTTCGTCAATTTTGATCCCTTTGGAGATATAGTATTTCATTATTTCCACTCGATTGTTGATAGCTGCCCAGTGCATCAACGTCACCGAGTCATTGTCAGGAGTATTCACGTCGATACCTTGTTCGACGAGTTCTTGACATCGAGCTAGGTCCCCGTGCTGTAAAATATCGGTATTAAAGAGAATGGTAACGGATAATGTACACATGAGTTAAGTAAAAACGAACTTGAGTAGCTTCGAAGATATTCATGTTTGATGGTTAATGACTAGTTACATTCTTCTGCTGAAATAAATAAAACAAGGATTACCTACGTCGAATCATGGTAAAAAATTTGCAATATACAGGGCTAAAATTCACACAATTTCGTAAAAGTTAGGTCGTAGGAGGAATTTATCCAATCTTTGAATATTGAATTAAATGCACCAAGTTTTATCACACAAATGTGAGTAACGAATTCCATTGTTTTTCGGCATGAAAAGTGAATGAAATGAATTCCTAATTTACTATAGATACACATTAGTAAAGGCTAGCTTTCCGGCAATCCGGCTAAAGTATTTTTGGCTGAAGAAAAACAATAATGCTGGTATTTTACATAAGAATAATGAATGATATTCTAAATGAAATTACCGAGAATTTATTCACACTTTTCACAAGTCATCTTCATCTACCGAGGATCCATGCAAACGAAGAATATAAATTGCAAATTCGACAATTTTTCAACATTTTTTTCGTAAAAAGACCATAATACTTACAGCAACCCTTCATACACTCGAAAATTGGACATTTTCTTTTAATCAAAATAATTTTAATCAAACGTGAAAAATCCAGGCAGGGGTTTTCAACTTTTTAAGATTTTCA
Source organism: Paracoccus marginatus (assembly GCA_900065295.1). Classification (NCBI taxonomy): domain Eukaryota; kingdom Metazoa; phylum Arthropoda; class Insecta; order Hemiptera; family Pseudococcidae; genus Paracoccus; species Paracoccus marginatus. The sequence goes on along the minus strand of FIZT01019212.1, from coordinate 14,221 downwards.
GCGACACCTAGTGACCAAAAATATAGGTAACGTAATAACGTGCAATGTGCAAAATAATAAAAATACCATTTTTTTTTTTTAAATAAACATAATTTTGAAACAAACACTCTGTATTCTGTAGTTTGTTGGTAGTTCTTTCCGTTGTTGGAAATGGAACATTAAATTAAACACGTTTCAAACTATGTATTTTATAAATTGACCAGTTTTTTCCACTGATTAATTTAAAACTCCGCAGTTTTTTACTGTCAAAGACTACGCTATGACCTTTACAAAGCAAACCTTTCATCTTGTTATTTTTTTGAAAAAGTTATGCTAAAAATGTAAATTTGTCCAATCTTACCTTTGATGAACGAAGAGCCGAAGAGGTGGGATGAAATCATAATAATGTGAACATTATTTCCCTCGAGGAATAATATTCACCATCATGCCTCAATATTTTGATTGCTGATTTAGTGACTCGTACTCCTTCATTACGTTTTTCGTGTGCTGCAGAGCGAGACTAGCGGGAGTAGGTAATAAATTCTAAAGTTTCGTAGAGTGTACTATATGTAAAATTTTAATCTCTCATAGTGCAGTGGATGAGATATTCCACTTTCTACAACTCAACTTTGAATTTTTTCACTTCATCTCTAGGACATTCAATTTGGACAATAAAATCAGAAAATATCAAAAAGTTGAAAAAATCTAATTACTGTATAAGTAGGTAGGTGCCCGTAGTAGCCACCCAAATTATGATTTTTGGCAAAAAAGCATTTTCACTTTTTCCCTCAAAATTTGTTGCTCACGACATGGCTTACTTTGGTGCTTTTGGGGTAGGTAAACTGGCGTTGAGGAAAACTTTTTTTTTTTTTTTTTGAAGAAACGAAATCGTTAGATTGTGCCAAAAATGCCTCCTTATTCCAGTTGAGGTACGTATAGGTATTCAAAAAAAAAGTTGAGGAATAGTCAAGAATTTATTCAAATCAAATATACACTTGCCTAATTAGGTATACTTATGTGACCAATCACCAAAATAAGCTCTTACCTATTACAAATACCCATTACTAGTAGAAAAATTGCTACAAACGAATGTAGTAAAATGTTTTTCTTTATCTATTTCAAATGAAGTACGCTATTTTTTTGAGGTTGAGCACGATTGACATCAGACCTCATGCCGATTACATTACAAACACGGTTCGTACTCTGAGTTTCGTTATTAACACCCAAGCCGCAATTAAATAGATTCTCTCCACCCCGTTTCCCCACGACTAGGTCAATTTTCGGTTGCATTTCATGTTCAAAATTGGTATAATTTAAGTGAGAGTTGTCGTCGATGGACTGAAACAATATTTTCGCCAAATTTTTGTAATCACGTTCAATCAGTTTTTTTTCCAGCGTCGAAATTAAACCAACCGGGTCGAATTCTAAAGACTGTTTAAGTAGGTTTAATTCGTTCGGCATGCGGCTTAAAACGGCCTCAAATTCGGTAATAATGTCGAGCATGACAGCTCTGACTTCGATTATGTCAGTGGTTTTTACGCTGTTGTCGTAGGGTTTCACTTTAGTAATGCATCGAATTAAAAAGTCTGCGAGTGTGATCACTCCGTGGAAGCTAAATTCGTCGAATTTAGTAGAAGTGGCGGAATGAGTGCTCGATTGGCTCGACGTCCAGTCTTTAAACGTAGATTCGATGCCATTTCTGATTAGTTTGTAAGTTGTAGCGAGAGTAGGATTAATGAACTTGAGTGGTAAGAAATTTGCCAACAAGTTGACGGCAGTGTTTATTGGCGAGTTGAGTTTGTGAGCGTAGTTAGTGGCGAAATTCTTATTTTCATCATGCGGTATGACGCGATCGACATTGTTATGGTCCAAGGTGGTTAAATTCGGGCTACGACGGCGACGTTTTCTACGATTTAGGTTGCTGGTGGTTCTGGTGCTTTCGAGTTTGTTGAGAAATTCTTTTAGCTGAGACTCCCACATGTTGTGGTGCATTTTTTCTCTTAAATAAGCTTTGTATTCGTTCACAATGATCGCTTTATCTGTAAGAGGTTCGCCTTTTCGTGGATTTTGAATTCCATTTCGATTACTATTTGCTTCACCATTCGGGCCGCTGGGAGCATATGCAGTAGAGTCCAGTACTTTGAAATCATAATCATCACCCACCAACCAACCCCAATTCAAGCGAATCTTTTTACAGTATTCTCCGTTTTTTCCGTATCTACCTCCGTTTCCACCCATTCCACCTTCACCACCCAATCCTCCACTTCCGTACGCCGTTTCATTTTTAAATTCGATTCCATCGCTATGTGAGGTAGGGATAAAAGTTATAGTACCTGGAGAGCCACCCAGTCCTCCAACGCCTCCATCACCACCTGTTCCTCCCTGTTCCCCTTCTTTACCTTGGTAGAGAGTAAAGATTTTTTTATTCTTTGTCCAAAAGCTCCCCCCGTATTCAGTTCTTTGAGACAATACTTTCATACTCGATAAGTGGCTAAAATCGGTAACTCCGTCATTTCCTTGAGCACCATTGCCGCCATCTTGTCCCCGACCTCCGTCACCTCCAATTGACGCAATAGTGAGGTATTGAAGACTATTGAAATTATCCCCTATACCAAAAAAGTGACCAGCCGGGCCTCCAGGCAACCCTGGTTTTCCATTTTGCCCTTTTCCTCCATGCACTTCGCCATTGGACGCTTTTAATGGATCAATAGGTTTTCCATGCTCGCCACGTAGCACTATTTTTCGACTACCCAGTACATCCCATGTTTGGGCTACAATTACAAGCGCAATTTCGCCAACTTTTTCAAAATCTTGATCGAAAAATAATTTGTGCGCTGCAAAGATTTTAATGACTTTGGGTGGTGTCGGGCATTTTTCTTCGTAGTTGTTCACGTCGGAAAGTTTGACGTATTGACCTTTGATTAACAATGTGTTCGCATCACACGAAAAATCCACCCGATGCTTCATCGTATAAATCATCAAACTCCGCAGCGCGTTCAATTTGGGTTTATCCATTGTCATGGCTTTAAATTCGTATTCGTGTTCGTGTCGCGGATCGCATTTCTTCACATATAGTTCTAATACGTCGCTTAGTTTGTTTTCATTCTGCTCGCCTCCTTCGGTTACAAATTTAGCCAAATCGTTACACGAGCTTTGGGAGATGTTTTTTTGTACGTCATAAGTGGACAGTTTATTGTCATACAGATCGCGTAGGAATTTGTACCATTTTCGCGACATTTCCGAATACTTGATCGCGTCTTCTAATCCATCTGCGCATTTGAACGATTTATGCATCGTGTAATTATTGGTGATGTTGTAAAAAAACGACAAATAACTGGAATACTTCATGGCGTTTGTTAAATTTTCATCTGTACCGGCACCTGGTAAAATGGCGCCACTGATGATTTCCTTTACACATTTTTCAGTCTCTTCCTGTCGATTGGCAATCGTCTTTGAATCGATCAATTTATTGTTCACGGATGTATTCTCGTCGTACAATTTTACAATATCGTAAAATTGACTCATATTGTTGTACAAATGTTTTTGCACTTGTTGACCGAAACTTTCGATACTGGATAATACATGCTGACGCATCGTACCTACCAAAGTATCAACATCAATAAGAGATTGCTTTGGTATGATGTAACCAATGTCAGCGTTGTCTTTGGGTGCGTAACTCAATTTTTCTAAAGCTGCTGTAACGTTACTTTTATTGTCTTGCATTACGGGGATTTCGTTAAGATGACCTTCCATGTCCGGAGATCTAAACAGTTGTATTAGTGGATAAACATCACCGGTGTGGGTTAATAATGCATCCAGTAATTGTATAGATCTTGAATTGTCGATATTTTTTTCGTTCATTTCCTTCTGCAAGTCGTCCTTTTCACTTTTCATGGATGACACCAGAGCGTTTATGATTTTTTCGTATGAAATTTTATTTTTGTCTTTGTTAACTTTTGACACCAGTAGCATGACACTGTTTTTGAATTTGTCGAAATTTTTCACCATTGTCATTGTATTTTGCAATAGGTTTCTTAAATCATCCCTGGATGCTTCTTTCGTGAATGAAGTGTAATTAACTACGAGCACTATTTTGACATTTTCAACACTATCGACGACTTTCTTAATGAAGTAAGTCGTCGCTATATCGTGAATCACTCCTCTGGTATCGATAAAACCAGGGAAGTCGTAAAAGGCCGTGTTGGTTTTGTTATTAAAAATCAATTCTGGAAATACAGTGTTGGATGTGAAGTGAGACACATTTCCTTGCGCAGTGTCATTGATGATGTAGTCGCCCGGATTGTGGGGATCATCTTTTGACCAAAGACTAGCATCATTGTTGGTGATCCACTTGGTGAATGTAGTTTTCCCACTTCCAGTATTGCCAAGCACAAGAATCGCGTTTCTTTGCCCATATTGATGTTGTAATTTCTGCTCTCCTTCTTGCAAAAGTTGGAAAATTCGGTTGATATCTTTATTTGTTGTGTTGGTTTTGGTGGGTAGATTTGTGATGAATGCCATAACTCGCTTCTTTTCTTCCCCCTGAAAAAATAAGGGAATACCTACTTGTTAATAACAAAGTTAATGCATAAATGTAAGTAAATGTATCTATATTACTAATTCATCCACTTTTCTACCACCCCTCCCCCACCACTATGCACAAAACCACTCAACTTTTAGTGACCTATATGTCTTCCACTTTTTCAGTGGAGCGATATCTCAGGTAGGTAAATATTTGCCGATCGAGCCAAAATTTTTACTGGTGCAAATCTGATTAGAGTTTAGTTAATTTAATTTAACTTGGTTTTATTGTGAAATTGCAGACAAACATTCAATTCAAGATTCGAAAACTCAAATGTACTTAGGCAATGAAAAATAGCTGAAATAATTGGTAATTATGCATATTACATACAAGTACCTAGAAAAATGTTCCTATCATGAAAAGAATTCTGATTTTTCCATAATTCAAAAACTTTGAAAGCCAGGAAATATTTTACCGATTGAAAAAATTTCAAATTTTCAACTTTCAAGTAATTGAGAAATGTTTCAAGAAACCGTAAACTTTTCATAATGATTTTAACGGTTATTGATTTTTATAAAATTTTATTAAAATTTTCTAATTTAATTTTTCAAGCTTACATACTTAATATGTAGAAGACGTAGGTATAAGATTTTACAAAATTAATATACTTATTTTATAAGCACAAAGTATTCATGTAGGTATCATTTTTTCCTTTTTTTCTTTCAACTTTGTTAGCAAAATTATACATTGAGGATGTTTTTATTTTCATTTTTTTTAGAACAAAATCGTCAAACTGTGCCACACACCGAAAATATCTAGTTACCTATTGAAGTCTAGGTACTTATTCAAAGAAAAGTTGAGGAAAGGTCATAAATTTATTCACATCAAATTGGTAGGTACCTATGTACATGAATTACTAACCACCAAAATAAGTACCCAGGTATATATATTACAAAAAACGTACCCACTACTCATTAAAAAATTGTTACTAAAAATGAACATACAATAAACCTTAATTTATCTCGCTCAAAATACACTCCATCCACCATCACGCCAATCCTTTCCTTTCATCGCATAAGGGCATATCTATTTCAAATAATTATAGTACCTGATACCTATGGATACCTACACTATTTTCTTGTGATTGAGCATGATAAAAAATACGATTGAAATTGGACTTCACGCTGAATACATATTTCGTATCTTGGGTTTTGTTATCAGCACCCGAGTTACAATTAAAAAAATTCTCTCCACCCTGTTTCGCCGCTACTAGGGCAATTTTTGGCTGCATTTCACTTTCAAAATTGATATAGTCTAAGTGAGCATTGTCGTCGATGGATTGAAACAATATTTTGGCTAAATTTTGGTAATTACGTTCAGTCAGGTTTTTCTCCAACCTCGAAATCAAATCAACCGGATCAAATTCTAACAACTGATTTGGTAAGTTTAATTTGGTCGTCATGCGACTCAAAAATTCCTCAAATTCTGTAATTAAGTCGAGCGTGGCAGCTCTAACTTCGATCATGTCAGTGGATTTTTCGCTATTATCATAGGGTTTCACATTGGTAACGCATCGAACTAAGAAGTCTGCGAGTGTAACTGCCCCGTGGAAGCTAAATTCATCGAATTTAGGAACAGTGGTGGAATGAGTGTTTGACTGGCTCGACGTCGAATCTTGAAACGTTGATTCGATACCATTTCCGACTAGGTTGTGCATGTAGGTTGTAACGAAAGTAGGATTAATGAACTTAAGTGGTAAGAAGAAATTTGCTATCAAATTGACCGCAGTGTTTATTGGCAAATTAAGTTTATGAGCACTGGTTGCTGCAACGCTGGCGTAGTCTTCTGTTGGATGGATATCGGATAATTTCGAGTGTGCAATAATTGATCGAAAATTGTATTTGATGAGGTTGTAGCGCATTGTATTGGGAATCCAGAATGATTTGAAGTACCCCAAAGTACTAGTTACCCAATTAATGACGATATTTATGGGTGATTTGATACTGTTAGCCGAGCTATAGGCATTTGGATCGGAACGGTAGTGATCGTAGAAAGGTTGTTGAGAATGTTGAGTAAGTGTTCCGCTTAATTTGTAGTATTTTTCAAGATCATCCCTACACGATCGCGCTGGGAATTCGATGTGTCCTCCGTTACCTTCTAACGCTAGATCGATCTGTTGTTGTCGGAAAATCTCTAGTTTTTTGAAGTTTAGCTCGTTCGAATTGGCGATGGCGGATCTATTCTTCAGTTGAATCTTCCACGTAGCGTATGGGCTAAAGATGGGTGCATTGCGTTTTATATTCGTGGTGGTGGTATCCTGATAGTGGTAGTAGGGTTTATGTTGGGTATCGTTCAAGGTATTTACAGAATGCGTCATGCTTATCAAGTTATGATCAAAAGTAAAATACTGGTTGCCGCACCTGTATTGCGAATTTCCCAAATGGACCAACTTGACCCAGAACCCAGTCAACAGTTCGCGCAACTCATTTTCCATCGTTTTATTCGGTGACAGAAATCGAATACCTATTTCTTTAAATTTAACGGCGTTCAAATTGACGTCACCTGCGTTACGAATTTCAGTGATGTCGGCTTCCAATGTTATTTCGCGTCCTTGCAATAGTTTGGATATTTTTTCTTGGTGAGTGTCGTGTCTCCATATGAAGAAAGGTTTTTGCTCAACTTCGGTGGCGTCGAATCGAACATCAAAGAATACGGCATCGGGTAATTTACCAACCGTGGTACTTGATAAAGACAAGTCGTCTCTGAGCTGGCTAATCTGTTGAGCTGCTGTACTCACCAGATCGTTTGTGTCACGTGGTTTCAGATAGGGTGTTGTGTCAAATCGATCTAGGAAAGAGTTGACGAATGGAAACATGTACTGTTTGAACGTACCTAGAGCTATCTGGTACTCTTGCAAGACTAGATTAGCTTTAATTTGAAGTTCTAATTTTTCAATATCGCTGCTCATACCAGGATCATCTTTAGGATCTTTTTCCGAGCTCAAATCAGCGAAATAATTAGCAAGTTTGGTCCGATCTTGATAATCTTGAATACGATCGCATATTTGAATAGAAGTATTTATTCCAGCATTCAGTTTTTCAATACACGTGATGATGGTTTGTTTGATGGGTGAGCCGGGAGTGGGGATCTGAATCATGAATTCGATGTTGGTTTTGAGGTCTCGCATCAAGTTCTGCAACATCCATTTGTTCTTGCCGAGTGCGGCGTGAGATTTGCCTGCCGAGTTGCGTAGCACGGCGATCATATTGGCTTGGATGGTGTCGATTTCCCCCATTAGGTGCACTCTGATGCTATTCTCATATTCCTTCAGTTTGTCAATGGAGTCGTCGACCAGTCTTATTGCGTCGTCTACTTTCGATATTAAATCGCGACTTTGACTGTAGTCCTTACCTCTTTGGATGCCAGTTTCGGCTACTGCCAACCCTGCTTTGGCCCGTTCTACCCATTTAATCATCGCCGCAATTTTTTTCTCTTGTGTTTCTTCGTCAGTGGCTCTGGGCTTTCGCAAATTGGTCTGTTTTTGCAACAGCTGCTTGTAATATAGGTCCAGTTCTTCTTTGATATGCTTTTTCTCCTGCCAATAAACGTTTTCAGTCAACGAGCTGTCGTCTAGTAGTTTGACCTGGTTAGCTACTAGGTTTGTGATATTTTTAAAGCCTTCGTCCTTTGCGATTAGCGCCATTACCTCGGGCGATTCGTTGATTTCATCGATATTAGATAAATTTTCTCGAAGACTGTTTCTCTCCAAAGGATACACGTCCTTTATGCTATAGGCGAATTGTTGCGCCGCTGCGATCATCGAGCTAGCGGTATATTCGCCGGCGTTTACATAATCGTCGACACCGTTGGCTATCAGTCCACCGGCTGCGGACGCTACAGCGCCTATTGGTCCACAGAAACTCGCAGCAACGCAGAGGGTTTTCAGCAGCCCCGTTAGAACCCTAAGCTTTAACTGAGACGCTAATTTTTTTCGCTGCTCGAACAACAGCTCTTTTTGTTGGTTACCTTGCTTTTCCAAATCACCAATTACTTTAATTAATCGCATGATTTCGTCGTCGATGGCATCGTATATTTTATTCATTTCAGGCATAATAGATTCTAGAACGGTGTACGCTTCGATAATTTGCGTATTAATCGTGTTTTCGTACTGCTTTCGGTAAACTTCTATTCGCACCTCCTTCAATGGTTTTCTGTAATCGGTGATGTGTTTCTCAACTAGGGAGAAATACCCGTCGAAGTCGACAACCAGATAATTATCGAGACTATTGCCGAGATTATGAATGCGACTCAATGTGGCAACCCGTAAATAATTCAAAGCTCTGTAGTCTCCGAAATACGACGTCGTCGCGTTGTTGGCCGCCCTTTTCTTGATGTAGTCTTCAACTCGAGCGAACAATGATTGATAGTAAGGTAGGTAAGACGTGCCATTGGATACGTTATAAAATTGATTTTCTAAGTGATACAAATCGTTCAAATACCCTCGCGTACCGTATAGATCGCCAATAGAAGGACCCTTCCACCCAGTCTGGTTGAAATTTTGACGATATTTCGTCGTCAGGCTTGCGATTAGTTTTGCGCTCTTCAGTTTGAACTCAGTCAGCACAACATCTTTGACGTCATTGTATTGAAAATACAATTGTTCTTGAGGACTTTTGAGGAGAAACATTTGCAAGTCTGTGTGCGATACTTTCTTACCGATTTCCTTATCGGTTATATCATAGGTACCCATTGCTCTGCTGGTGTCGCGATTTAGTAATCTGTCGTACAAACGTTTCGCGAAAAGGTACCATTTTTGCGAATTGTCCAGGAACTGGATGACATCAGCTAGACCGTCGATGCACCACATGAATTCTGACTCTTGATCACCAGTGATGGCGAGCAAGAAGTGCAAAGCATCGGCACTGGCTAGCGTTGAAGATAAATCAAGTTTGATGGAATTACCAGTCATGTTGCCAAAACCATCGACGATTTGATTTAGACATTGTTTGAGGTTTGAACTTGCACCGCAGGATGTCCTTATTGCGACCATTCTCTCGTATCCGGCTTTCATTTGCTCGTACACGTGTATCAACTTCGAATCGAAAGCTGCCCCGTCGATCATTGCTTCTTTGGCTGCAAAGTATTGTTGTATCTTGCTACCGCTAATTTTGACATCGATGACTATACTGTCACGGATTTCTCTCACTATTCTCGTAATATCGTAAAGCAAAGGTTTCGATATGGTATATCCGAAATCATCTCCGGTTGTTTTAGCGAATCGAAGATTTTGCAACTTTTCTCTCACGCGTACCTTATTTTCTTGTAATAAGGTAATGTTTGGTACAGGCCCTAGTTGGTTCGGAGATCGAAAAAGCGCTAGGCTAGGATACACGGTTTGTTCCTTCAACGTGAATAGATCGAGAAATTCCATCATTTTTAAGTTTTCCGTTTCGCTTTGCTCGGTTTGTCGTACCAATTTTTGCCTCAATTGTTGCATAAATAGGACAATAGCGTCAATAATTTGGTCATCTGATATTGCGGCAAGTGCACTAGGAACCTTTGACACTACAAGAACAACGCTACTTTTGACTTTGTCGACATCTTTGACAACATTGATGATATGTTTCAGAAAATTTGGAAAGTCATCTCGATTTCCGTTCGAAGTCATCATGTAGTGTTCGATGAAAAAACACAACTTGACTCCGGAAAAGTTGTTTACAAATTTTTTTGTGAAATAATTCGCAGCTACATCGTAAGCTACTCCTCTAGGGTCTGCGAATGCAGGAAAATCATAGTAAAAGGCATCATCGCCCGATCTGGATACCAAAATGGGAACAGATGGGGAGGAAGATTTGCCTACCTTCCCCTCCGGATCCAAGATATCGTATTCGCCCGGATTTATTTCGTCGGGTTTCGAAATGAATTTCGAATCTTGCCCAGCAATCCATCGAGTAAAAGTACTTTTGCCCGAGTTTGCGTTTCCCAAGACCAAAACCGCTTGTTTAGGTATGGGCTGAGATGAATTGCATAGTTCCTCTTCTCCTGCGGATAAAATAGTGAAAATTTTTTTCACCTGAACGTTTGTTGCGCCATCAGCAATTCGCTGAAAATTTATGGCGTTCTCGCACATTTTTTATGAAGTCGATATTTTAAATAATAATGTTGATAGGTACTTGGTACATAGATAGATAGATAGATAGATAGATAGATAGATATAGGAGTAGACGAAGGTGTAATTGGAAACTCAATGTTTGGTATTTTTGGTTTGTTCACTTCTCGCTTGATGACAAAAAAATTGCGCAATATGTGTATGAAATTGAGTAGATACCTTGCAACCCGTTCTGAGCAATCACTGTGGAAAAAGAAAAAAAAGAAAGAAATTTTTCTAATTTGCATGCTCATCATAATACGATAAAAAAGAAAGTAGGTAGGTAGAGGTATCTACATTGTATATTCCTATGAATAATTACTGTGATTAATCAAATACCTATATATATGTAGGTACATAATTTATGTAGGTACTTCGCAATACTCAATTTCGGTAAAATTTGATCCTTTGGAACCAGTAACGGAGGTAGATAGCTTTTTGTTTTGAGAACGACGGGCACAGAAGGGTTACCCAAAACAGTTGCTTGAGTTGGTGAAGGCTATTTAATTTTTTGAATGAAAAGGGAGGGTAGTTGAAAACGAAGAATGATTTTGACGCGTATCTAATGATAAAGAATAATTCGACCATTTTTATGCTAGAAGTTTGGGTGAAGTAGGTAACAAAATTTTGATTTTTAAAGATATCATGAGTAAATATACGTAACGTACATAACTTTTAAAGCGCAGCTTTCTTTCGGTTTTCAAAAAATCCCATTTTCAAAAAAATTTCAGTAAAAAAAAAAAAAAGAATATGTACAATCATAGTATAACTATAATCATGATTAGAAAAAATTGATTTCAAAAAATTTCCATTTGCTTACAGACTAAGTACACAAAGTTCATTTTGTGTACTAAGGGATTTTTTGAAAACTGAAAAAATTTTTAAATAATTTTTTCTTTTTAAAATAATCACCATTTCGAAATATAACCTTGAAAATTCTAAAAGGATTGAAAACTTTTAATGAATTTTTACAATGTAAACCAAAGTTGAATTTTCTCAATTGTCAATTTTTAAAGAATTCTTAATTCTGTAAAAAAAAAAAAATTATGAATAACCCTTAATTTGAACAAAAATTTGATTTGAAAAAGTTATAATTTTTTGAAAATATTCAAAAATTCAAATTTTCAAGTTCTTATTTCTAATCTGAAAAAAAAGTAAGTAGGTATATAAAAAAATGTTTCTACGTACCTATCTAAAAAAACAAATTTTCGAAAATTTTTGAATTTTTAATAAATTTTCACTGTACAAGTGTTGAATTTTTTTCTAATGTCAACTTTTAATTTTAGCTAGGAATTTTTACAAAGTTTTTAATTTTTTAAAGAAATTTAAGGGGAAAAAAATTTATTTCCAAAAATTTTCAATTTTCAAAAGAAAAAAAAATGATCTAAAAAAAAATAGGTATAAACGTGTATACAAGAATATTTCTGTCCAAAAAAACAAATTTTTGAAGAATTTTTGAATTTCCAATGAATTTTGAGTAACTATAGGGTGTCTGATGAGTGGTCTGATGCCAAACTGAAAATTTGGATATCACCAGGTACCACTAAAAGAAAATTTTAAGGGTCAAATGCTATTTTTAAAAAAAATGGAATCGAAAAAAATTTGAAGTATGGGGATGAGTAGTAAATTAAAAACCACCATACTTATAACCGGGTATGCCCTTTAATTTAAAAAGTACTACCTACATAATGAATCGAAAAACTTTTTTAAATTAGGTACCTCCTATGTTTGCCTCTTCTGCTCTCCACTGCATAGAATGGTAGATTTAAGCACATTACCAAGCAATTAGGTATTTATCGAAAAATGCATCGACACACCTAATTATTGAAAACTATTTTTTGAAAATTGACGATATATTACACAAGTCAAAAGCCTTGAAATTTTATCATATTTTTTCTCTTGAGAAAAAAAAATACCTACTACTTAATTATCTCGAATTGAATTCAGTTAAAAAATTGTCCCGTTCAGTTTGAAAACCCTTTTTTTTTTTTTTGAAAATTTGTTGGAATAAATTTTGGAACTTTTTCCCTTTTCAGTTTACGAGTAGGTAGGTGGTTGTAAAAATTATGTTCAAAAAAAATTGCCATCTTACCTAATGCAATTAAATCTGCTGTTTTTGTATTCACTTATTCTGTGCCATGGGCAAACAAAATCGAATTTTCATGAGCAGCTTAATCCAAGGTACTTATTGAGGTCCTAAAAATTCAAAAAAATGAATAAAATAATTACCTGCGTGTTTACTTATTTCTAGAACCAAAACTAAATAAAAAATTTTTTAAAGTTGAAAATTTTCCTAGGACCCTAAATTAAATAATTTGAAGCCAACTGTATCACTATCATTTGCTCTTACCCTCGCGAGTAAAAAATTAAAACGTTATGAAAGTTGTTGAAAAATATTAGAATTTTTTCAAAAGTTTTGTTGGTTGTCAGCAATATTTTTTCGAATGCGATAAGGTATAGATACCGATACAAGTATAAAAAAAAAAGAAAAAGAAAAAGATGCTAACATAATATTGAAATAAAACGCCAAAACCCAAAACGAAATGAAAGAGTGATGAAAAGTAATGAACTAGTAAATAGTACCTACTTACTTGGAAAACGATGAACGTATTTAGTCCTATAATCAAAGGAAAAATTGCAAAGTTTAGTTGGTGCGATAGACGTGTGAACTGATGTCCGATTGCTTGTGTTTTGGGATTGGTTACGAATGTTACGAATTGACATTCGCGTGTTCCGGCTTTATAATAGGTACGTAAGCAATGTTTTTGATTCTCTTTTCTAATTATCATTGCTGCGCAATTGAAACAACCATTTGACTAACAATGTCTGTCTCAGAGTTGTCATGGCAAAGACGCCGGTAGGATTAAAAAATAATGGGCACAAAAGGGACCGAGTAGGTGTAAATATTTTATAATAGGTTAATTTTTGAAAGTAGATCCATTTTTGAGAAAAATTTTGCGGATTTTGAAAATAGATACCTCGGTATAAAAAAGTTGCCAAATTATAAAAAATTGTTAATTTTTAAAAAATAAAAATAATGTATACCTACCTACTTAAAACAAACCAACACTTAAGAAGCTTGACATAAAGCTGATGAATTTTTGAAAAATTACAAGTTTCTCACCATTGGCAAATATCTAAGATAGTGCTTATAAAAGACTGAGAAATTTTAGAAAAAAAAAATTTAAAAATCTGCTAAATTTTGAAAACGTTGACCATACTTTTGAAACCATGACAGATTTTGAGAAAAAAGATTAAAATCATATCGCAAGTACGAGTACTTAACTTCTCACAATTCACTTTCGGAACCGTAATGTTCTTGTGTGTATACTAGGGTGGCCCTCAGGGTTACGTTTTTTTTGTTTTTTTTTCTGTTTAAAACATGTTTTTTAATATGTTGAAAATGAAATGTTTAAAACACGTTAAAAACATGTTTAAAACGCGTTTAAAACAAAAAAACAATTTTTTTCAATTTTTCATGGTGGATAAACGTTATCACTGCTCAAGCTTGAATACTCTTCTTGAATAAGATTTTTTCCAGATTTTTCCGGATTCCAGAATTTCCGAACAAT
>FIZT01019209.1:0-25289 GCA_900065295.1 Paracoccus marginatus | reverse complement strand
GGGAAATCTCATGTGTTGCTCGAGCATGCGAGCAATACAATAATCGCCGCCCATGGCTCCTAGGAGGTTGCTTTGCATTAAGTAGGTAATCTTCGAACTTGTTGAACATTGCAAAACACTTCTAGCAAATTGATTCAAAATGCCTTTGAAATTGCCCAAATAGAAAAATTGATCATTTATTTATTTTTACAAGGGCCTTTTCGTTTTCAAAATTCAATTCCAATGAGGTAAAATTTTGTGTTCGATTGCAAATTTGGCGCCATTTTGTTGATTTCATTTGTTTACTTCGCGTCTGGTTGTGGTTAGTTCCTCGTTGATCGACTCGTAGGTTAATACTTTAGTTAATACGTTAGTTAAGTAATAATTAATCGTTGGTGAGTCGTTACGTTTCACGAAGTAAAAGTGAATTTAGTTGCAATGATCCAAGAAGCGTTCAAAGAAGATGGATTCACACCCGTGTGAAACAATTTCGACTAGGAAGCATTATAATGAAGAAACTTCCCAGAAAACTCAAGAAAGGTGCTTGATGAAAAAGCTCCACATGACGAATTTAATCTAAACCAGTACTTTCCCACTTGAAAGATGTAATCACAATACGATACCATCGTCATCTATCGTTACCATGTCAACCTGATATTGGGTGAGTCGAAAGATCGAAAGTTTAATAATTTTTTTCACTATATTTTGCATGGGACGAAATAGTTTACTACATAGGTATAATTATTCGAACCCCATTGATGAAAGAAAGAAACGTACTTTAATCCTATTTTTCATTTTTCTAACTACGACTTCTTTTGTTTGCTGTATTTCCATTGTCTCGCAGATAACACCCGCAGCTTCAGTAGAGTCACAATCACTCATTCCCCATCCTTCAAAATGACAATGCGATAAATGTTTCTCATTACCGGTACAATATAAATTATCCATCCAGAATCTTCCTACGAAATTCCAACACATTAATGAATACTCATTCGAAACCTACGACTCCCTATTTCTAAACAGTTTTGGTTTACCTGTACTCGCCATTCCATACTGAGAACTATGCGTAATTTTACGAACGCCTTTGAAACCGAGTTGTTTGCAAACCACCGTCGCGTCTTTTACGTCCCATTCGTCATCGCAGACATTACCCCAAACTCCATTATGAAATATTTCCACATTACCTGTACATGTAAGAGAGTGGTTTCATTAGGCCAAGACTTTCGCAAATGTACTCACCATACCTCGAAATGAACTCCGGTCGTACCTTCCGAATGATTTTTTCCACCCGTTAAAATAACAATGCCTTCTTTTTTCTTGAAGTTTTTCAAATGCCTGTTGATTTTATCGCGTTTTTTCTCGTATTCACCCGCGCCGAAGATCACTATCGAACATGCTATGTAAAAAAACACAATCTTCGCGGTAACGGTCATTTTGAAAATGATCAGCTCGTCAGCTGTGAATGGGATCCGTATGGATATTCTCATTTATATGAAACCTTTTAAGGAATCCCACCGCGTATTACACATTAAAAACTATAATTTTGATAACAAACCTGTTCTACGTTGAGAAAATCGACACCTACAAAGTGATAATTTTGTATGAATTTCAACATTTGTGTCAAATATTATGATTATTTAAGAGCGTGAAACTCGTGTAAATTCGATAATGGAAGGTTACATCCGTTTATGGAATTATTTGCTGTCAGGTAATTCCATATTGGTTGCATATATATGGGCGATATCCGATCAATGAGTCATGTGCTTGCTTACAGATTCTCTACCTACATTTTCGATGAATGTACGAAGCGTAGTCATCATTTTTGTGTGGTTTTATAATTTTATTACCGCTACTTGGTATGTAATATCGTAGCATAGGTACCTAATGAAATCATCGTAGAAACCCCTTTAGGTAGATCAATTTCCTAATTTGTCAAACTCAAAAAACTTGGCAACGTATATTTCGCAAAAAAAAATATATATAGATAGGGAATTAATACATTTTTAATACAAAAAAAAAAAGGAAAAGAACACGTTGAACAAAATCAACAAAATACACTATAAAACACATAATTATCACAGCGATAAAATAATCTTTAAAAAATGAACGTTATAGTTTAAAAAATCATCAATGGTATTATATCATTTTTTTTAAAAAAAAAACCTATTCGGGAACATTTTTCGTAAATGAGATCATATTCAGAAGAAAATTTTTTACACGTGGATTTACGTAGAAGCTAAAAACAGGTTCCAGTCTATTGTAGGAATTTTCTTTGAAATATGAATTCTCTATATTGCAACAGTGGTTCGTCTCGGTGACATACTTGATTATCCTGACCTTGGTGAAATTGTCAGCCATCTGTTGAAAAGCGTACAGACAAGTCGTTAGGTAGTTGTAAAATAAAAAGAGAGAGAGACCAGAGAGGGAGAGAGAGAGAAAGAAACAACGTCTACGAATACCTGCAAGTTGAACGCAGGCTTTAGTACGACAATTAACGTCGGGTCGGTTTCGGAGCCTTTAAATTCGTGTATATGAACTCGATACGCTGTTCTTCTACCGTTCGGCGTCATTTCGGCGATATTCAACCAACGTCGGGTTAAAGTAATCCATAACGGAATGGCGAGGTTTTCAGCCAGCACCGCTTCGACGGTGAACAGCACGTCGTCGTTGTCTCGTTTCCATTCGTATTTCAAACAACAGATTTGCAAATGAGTGAAATTCTTCTCGAAATTAGATCCGCTACGGACCTGAAATTGAAATTAAATTTTTGTCAATTATTTCATTTTTAAAAAAACTAATTAAGTAGGTAATTCTGAGGGGGATGTTTACCATAGGAACAGTATGCCAGCCCACATGGGATAAGATCCCTTGACCTGTTCGTGCCACTAGTTCGGCAGCTCCACTAAGTGGACGAGTCAATACGCCGATAATTCCCAAACTTATGCTATTCACAAAGCTTCGATTTCCCGAACTGGATACCGCATATTGTAAAGGATGATGAGCTAATCCACTAATACCACCTGAAAAAAGGAACAATTAACGAATATTTTTGAATCAGAAATTTTCGTGCGATTACATTCTGTAAATGAAGCTCGTGAAATTGAAAAATTATTTACCTAAAATACTGATTCCGAATTCAGACAACCCTTGCAGCACTCCTTCGGCTATATTACCAGGGGGAAATCTTCTAATCTCTTCTGACTGTAATAAATCATCCTGATCTAAAGTAAACCGATCCAAAGTCCTGGCCCAGCTTCCGGCAAACTTGGTCACCGAGGACAGAGTACCTAGACGAGGCAAAAACAATTTTTGGGGAATTATTTTTCATTATGCATTGGTATGTGATTTTTGTGCTCAAAAAATTGAAAAATTAAAAAAAAAATGTAAAATTTGGAAGAAAAGAAAAAAATTGAGAAAATTGAAATATTTGAAAAAAAATCAAAAAAATTAATTAATTGCCAAAATAGTATAAAAGTTGTAAAATTGAAAGCAAATAAAAAATTGAAAAAAATTGAAAATTTGGAAAAAATTAATTTTGAAAAATTGTAAATTTACATAAAATCTGAGCAAAATCAAAAAATGAAAAAAATTGAAAAATATAATTATTTTCATTAAAATTGAAAAATTTAATTAAAAAAAAATTGGACTTGATAAAAATCAAAGACTGAGATTTGAAAATTTTGAGACATTCAATATTTTACGAAAAAAAATGTCGAATTTTGAAAATATTGAAAATAATTTTCTCGCACGTACCAGCCATAACATGCTTCATCAACGAAGCGGATCCATGAGCCACGCCCAAAACGAACCCTTTCGGCCCGCTAGCAATACCATAAATAGGCATAGAAACGAAATCCTTAATGCCCGTCCCCACAGACCTGGCGAGTACGCCCGGCGACCCTACAAATTCCAAGCTACTGATGGCCCATCCGGTACCGTAGACAGCTCCGAAGAAATAATGCACCATTAATAAATTGCCCAATTCGAACGTAGTAGTCACGAGGTAATCTTTCTTGTACTCGGAAAAATTCAAAGGTGACCTGTCCAAAGCGATGTAAAACGTAGTAGACGTATGCAGACTAACGGTGGCGCAGAACGCCGAAATACGAATGTTCCTCAGACGTAACGGTTTCGCTATACGTTTAGACAAGGCTACCACGTTACTCGGCACAGGTACCACGTTCAAAGACTCGGCGTGCGGATTCTTGGCACCAGACTCGCTTTCAGACTCGCTCGCATAATGGACAGCGTAAGAGGTGCGCTCGTTGTCTTCTTTCTGCGAAGACGCTGTACCGATAACAATAGACTCGAGACTTTTGTCGTCTGTATCGTTTTCGGAAACGTTGACCGATTTACTAGAGGAACTTCGCGGATTCGACGAAAACTCGTTGAGTTTGTCTTTGCATGGGGAGCTTTGATTTGGCGTGATTTTCAAACAATGCAACTCGGGTAGATCGGTCTCGCTCAGGCTGGCTGTTAGGTATTTACATTGTGGAAGCGAGGTGTCGTAGGTGGCCGAGAATATGTTCTCGAACGCCGTTCGAAGTTTGGTTAGGTATTTGTCTTCTAGGAATACGTCTTGCGAGCTTATCGATACGTCTAGATCGCGTATGTCTGAAATGTTAACGTAAATTATTATTCCACGTTGATTTTTGGAGTATTTTTTAAAATTTTATGGTTTACCAAAAGCCCAGAAATTATCGCTGCGAAGAGCTAGGTTGATTTTCAATGCGCCATTTTCTTCGTTTCGTTTGAATGTGTATAATAAGTCTCTCAAGTTGTAATTCATTTTCGATTGCTCTTCGTTTTGGCATCCTTTACTTAATAAAACGATAGGAAAATCGAACGTTTTTACGTGGAATTGCTCGTTATGGACTCGGTAATTCGTTACGTCCACCAGACAGAATATATCTTCTTTTACTTCATTCTGTGAATTAAAAGGGTTACTTCCGGGAGTGTTGAAAAAATTGACGAACAATGTTGAGAATGGAATACTATTCATACTGACCGGTTTTTGAATCGTACTCAAGGTCACGCTGACCGATTCTAAAGCCATTGTAGAGATATCGTTTTCAATGAACGTTTCCTCGTCGTCGCATGCCAGAGTTAGCGAGATTTGCTCGATGAGTAGACTCAAATCGTAGGGTTTCGTCGTACCTATGAATTAATCGAATTGCAAATTAATTTTACCTCAAATGACAGAAACAAACTCAACGTCTACAATGCGTACCTATGCTGTATAAATTGGTGAGTTTCTGAGGGATTTCATTAGAATCCTCGACTAAACTAGAGGTGATCTCGGTAACTGGAGGAACAGCTGAAAAAAAATTGAAAGGGGGCACAATTGGAAAATTTTTTCAAAGCTAATGATGAAGTAAAATCCTCGTTTAAGTTTACCAGAATTGTTAATTGGTAAAAACGATTCGGATAACCGAGCTCGGATTGTTTTGGCAGATAATTCGTCAGAAGTAGCAGACTCGATCCATACTACGTAGGTGAATCCGTTCCTAAAAATGGCCAACTTGATGTGGTGTTGTGACAGGGGTAGCGTGATCAATTGATTTATGCAGCTTTTAACGGCCACTCCGCAGGACCATTTGGTTTCTAAAAAAAAAAAAAAAAATTGATTATTTTGATGAAAATTGAAGACCAAAGCAAAATAGATTTTCTAATTTTGAAAATTTTTATAAAAATTTTCCCGAAACAATTTTTCAAAATTTTTGCAATAAAAAAATTATTATTTTTTTTAAAAACAATTTTTGAAATTTTTAATTATTTTTTTCCAGAATTAAAAATTTTTTTATTGAAATTTTTAGATTTTTCGGGAGTAATAAAATTTAGAATATTTATTTTTTGTTAATTTTTTTATCAATGAAAAAAATTTCAAATTTTATGAACGTAGATTTTTTTATAACTGAAACTTACGTTTTACTGATTTGGCATTTTTGACAGCGAATTTCAAATACTGCAAAGATTTTTTCTTATTTTCGACAATTTGTTGAGGTATATGGAAATGTCCGGTGGAATTAGCATCGATACTGTACTTCCAGTTCCAATCTGGGCAATGGGATACTTCGGCAGAAGCTACAAAAAAAGCATCAATTTCAAAGCCACACCTCCAGATTCAAAAATCTCCGAATTTTTCACCCATACCGCGATCGGATTTCGAAGACGTCACATTCAACGGCAGCTGGCTCATATTATGGATGATAATCTGAGGCACGGTCTCATTCCAAATGGTCAAAAAGATCTGGCCTTGGTTTTGTTGAGCAGTCATGAAAATACAAGGCGGTTTCTGATTCGAAGATGTACACGGGAACATAATCGAATATCTTTGCTTTTCTGATAAATCGCATATTCGGATCGGACATCCGGTTTCTCCTCTAACGCTGAGGATGAGATAAGGCGATACTTGGACGTCTCCTTTACCAATTTTGTACCATTTAGCGATCGGTTGAGCTCTGTGGGATGCACGAATGGATGAATGTTACAATACGAGAGAGATTTCGGGTTCAAATTAAATGTAACTTACACCGAAGAATTTTGCTTGGCTGGTAACTCGATGGACATTGATTTCAACTCGTTGGGGATATCAAAAGACATGGAAGACCGGTTACCGGTACGACAGACGACCAACGCGGCGCAATCGATGTCTATATCTGTGTTGTTACAGATCGTATACGAAGAGCACATGCTAATGACTCGAGTTTCTTTGTAATTCTTCGACGATATGTTGACAAAGGTTGCCTGAAAGTACATCCCAAGTTTAAAGTATTCCATTTAGAACCGTAAACGATTTATTTGCCACTTACGTAGTTATCGCACTCGATCATTGAGGTCATAAATCCATTCATGGGTATACGTCCGGTGACTTTTGGAATTGGAAAAGATTGCTCGTCCGATAATTGTAAAACGCCGGAGAAACAATCCTTATCCTCGTGAATTCCGAGTTTAAAAGTGCTCTGGAAAAAATCGCAAGTCGATTAATTCGTTATTAAAACTGATGTAATTGTTTATAAAATCTCAAATTACCTGTATGCAAGGTGGTGCGATGATCTCGTAGCTATCGATCGTATAAACCGTATCTGAAATATCCAATAAAACCGGATAACTCAGCATGTTCACGATTATGGTCCAAGGGTAGATTTCGATCTTCGTACCACATCCGTACTCTTCCTTACGAATCACCTGCATTTTTGAATTTTTTTTAAAAACATATTTCAGTCAAAAGTACATATTTTTCTTAAATGAAAAGCAACAGAAAGTCTCACGTTAATCGCCGGTGTAATCTCATAGTAGCTTTTATCGGTTTTCCAACTAAAGGCTGACGTTTCGGTGTCCAAAAATGGCCATTTATTGTCTTCCATATCACCACTAATTTCTTCAATCAACGAATGAATACTCCACTCCTTCGTGGCGGTTTTATCGACCGGTGGTCTCTCGATGGTGATCTTCTTCAAGCTTTTTTCAACCTGTTGACTTCGCGAAAGAATTCCCTTTATTGGAGAGAAATTGAAAATTGACGATTTTACTCATTTTTCGACTTACTTTCGTCTCCACTCGATCGTATATTTATCCAAAGTCACCGTATTCGGTACAAATAATTCGGTAGGAGATCCTTTACCGTTCACTGTATTTAAACTGACCACCGAGCCAACATCGTCTGATATTTGGACGCAGCTCTTCCAAGGCAGGAACGAAATAACCGAACATAATGGTCGGAAAACCACCTGGAAAAAATCTCATTCGTTGGATATTTTCTGCCACGAACCGAAAAACCATCCGATTATACTTACCAAATATTTAGGAGAATCGCCCACCATTTCTCGGGTAACTTGGCACCAAATACTTTGAAAATGTTCTTTTTGGTTTTTCAAAGGAACTGTCGACAAAAATCAACGCATGTTTGTATTGCATGGAATTTGTTACTCATACTCCTGTTCGGTTTAATCCTTACCTTTAACCATCCACGAATTTTGATTCGTCGAATGTTGAAATGCGGCCAGAGGTATAAGGCCAGACCAATGACTATTTTCGTAATCGTTGAAGGTAGCCGCGTAGCGAACTTTGAACGACAATTTGTGAGCATCTGGTACCATGATCGAGAGTAGTTGGTTTTTCGTTATCGTCGTTCTCGTGATTATCTGAGATGAGGAAAATTTCGCGTCTCTTTTGCCGTGCGAGATGACAGCCATGTCCATTGTCGAGTTGGTCAGATTGTAGATTAATAAGTTTCCATAAATTATCACCTTGAAAAAAAATTAATGAAAAAAAAAATAGAAATGAGAGGAATAAAAATTAATATTTTGTAAAAAATGATTTTTTTCAACTTTGCAAGAATCTGCATTTTTTGAAATTAATTTTTGTTTAAAAAATTTTTTCCAAATGATTTTTTCTCGATTTGAATTTTTGCTAAATTTTTTAAAAATCAACTCTTGAAAATTTTTGATCAGCTCCTTCCTCCACCAAATTAATGGAATATCTTGGTTACTCACTTGATTCACTACAGAGGAATGTTTCACCACAGAAACAAACAAATGGGAGGTCTCATTTTTCTCAGCATTTTCGCTAACTAGATTATTACATCCGATTTTTTTAATGCAGACTGCTCCGGAATTGAATTTTTTCCTAAAACGAAAATTATTTAAATATTTTCCCCGAAAAATCAGCTCGAATTATCGGCTTCAAACTCACGTTTCTAAAAAGGCTGAAATTTTTATACTTTTTGGTAATACAGGATTATGCCAAGCGTACAAATAGCACTCGAACGGTGACAAATAAATTTCCTCTGACGAATCTTCTTGTCCAAACCTACAAGAAAATCAAGTAAAAAATAATTGAAAAGAAAATCGACCGAAAAATGCAAAACGGTGCCTTTTACTTACATAATGCTATGATTCGAATTGTTACAAATAATAAAAGGAGCTGTAATTTTCCACAAAGAGGAACAATTTGGACTCCACTCTCTCCATAAGTCTCTGGATATGGATAAAGTGTGAATGAAATTCGGACTTATTCGCATATGTACGTTTCTAAACAATCCTGTCAATTTTGGAGTCGTGTCTGAAACGAGAAAATGGAAGAATTCGAATAATTCTATCGAAGGAAATATTGTATTGATGAAAGAAAAATCCTCACCGGGCGAAAAATACATAGCAAATTCGCCGAAAACTGGGTCCACAAATGACTGGAACATTAAATATTCGTAATTGAGAATATTGGCCTTGCAGATGGCCGACAGTTCGATTGTTTTGCCTGTAGTGAAAAGAAGAAAATCGTTCAATGTTGTCAGATTTTAAAAAAATAATAATTATTCGAAATACCTACTTTTATTGTCATTGTAATTCGATACGTAGACTTTCAAATCATCGCAGATTGCTGACATGAAATGCTGCTTAGAAGGCACGTAGTCTACGTTGTAATTCTCTATGGCTACATTTTCAGCTTTAATCAAGGTGCATAAATTGATCTGAAAATCAAATAATCAGGTTAAAATGTGAAATTGTCCAATTTGGAAAATTTTCCAGTAAACTGGACGTACCTGAATTTCACTGACACTGACGAGGATTTGTTGTTCTGGGACGAGCCATGGCTGGAACGCAGAATCGACTCGGACACATCCAGCCAAAGATCTAAAAAATACGAATATGTAGTCAAATATATATATATATTTTAAAATTTTTTACGAACATTGAAGTGTCGTGATTTGTGTACCTGACGTCAATTTTCAAATTATTGATATTTTGTCCGCCTTCGGTCATATCGTACAGAACAATACGCCAACATTCGGCTGCTACTGTGTAGAATTTTCCTTCTGGTAAATTCACTGTCTGGATACTATTTTCGGATAAATTAAAGGAAACGTGAGGGATAAACATGCATCTCATTTCGTCGTAATATTGAAGCTGACAGCGGATTTCTTCTTCTAAATAATCTTCGTTCATGTCCTTTGTAATAAAATTACCATTAAATCTGCCGTTGGAAATATTTGCGAAAATAATGAAAAAATGATACCTCGACAGGAACCGGATAAATCTGCAATTTGGTCAAGCTCCTCGGTTGAGGGTATCTCCAGCACATATACGGTTGAATAGGACGATTGCAAAATACAACTTCGTACGGAGAAGGCAGCTCGAATTTGTCGATTTCGTTTTTAATATATTGGAAAGCTCCGGCTCGCAAATCGTCTTTGTAATTCTCCGCAGAAAATGCTTTTGAAAAAATGAGAAAAATTAACAAGCCTCAATTTCCAATATTTTTGAAAATTTCCTCAACTTACTCTCTTCGTTTGGAGGTAGTTCCACCAGCAAATCGTTCTTAGGCACGTTCGCCTCGTACATTTTACGGTACTCGGCGACCAGATTCGAGACAGAATGCAAATACAGCGGGGTCACCTCGACTATGATATTTTCCGAATGAATTTTCAAACATTTCCAAGGATTCGAGTCGAATAAATTCCAACGTTGGAAGATCAGATAAAGTTCGACGCTGAAGTTCCAAGGTTTCAATATCATATTCGACAGAATGTCGTTTTTTCTTCGATCGGAATTGCTATCGTGGAAAATATCGCAGAACGGTTCCACTCGTAGTTCGGGCAACGAGATGAAAACATTTTTCACGTCGCATTGAAAGCAGATTGATTCGCTGGGTGTTTTCATAGCACATGCCGATCTCGCTTTGATATCGATCGAGTCGAAATTCAGCAGTAAATTACGACCTGAAGGAATAAGGAAGGTTTTTAGTATATGA
Source organism: Paracoccus marginatus (assembly GCA_900065295.1). Taxonomy (NCBI): domain Eukaryota; kingdom Metazoa; phylum Arthropoda; class Insecta; order Hemiptera; family Pseudococcidae; genus Paracoccus; species Paracoccus marginatus. The sequence continues at coordinate 14,561 of FIZT01019209.1, read as the reverse complement.
GATGGATAATGGAAAAATGTGAGGTGGTTTACTTACCTTTGAAACCGGACTTGAATACGAATACTATTCGATTAGTGGCCAATGTTGTGTTGGAAATTAGAGGCAAATGGGGACGATATTTTTCAATGAGTTTCATTTCTTTCTCAAATGTTTGAACGCTTTGGTCCTTTTTACGACTAGAAAAGTAATTGAAAATGGATTAAAATAGAATGAGAACTTGATCTCATAATTACCTACTCCCCTCCAGAAAAAAAACCCACAAACATACTCTTGAAATTGATCAAATGTTCCCATCAACTTGTCATATTCTTTATTGCAAGATCGAACTGTCGATAAAACGTACTGAATCGTGTTCACATTACAATCAATCAGTAGCGGTTGTCCCAAAACAACTTCATTCTATGAAAAAATCACCAAAAATTGGTTTTTGAACTAAATGCGAAGACTTGAAAATTTAGCCAACTTACTTTCCAACGTTTATTAGCGTCTAAGGAAGTCTTCACAGTACAACAAGGGTATTTAATTTTAGAATACCGATCGTAATTTGATTTTTCAGCATTGAATAACATTTGTGGAAAGTCTTTCACGTTAGGAATATGATTTTGGATGAAATTAGTAGATCCTATTCTCGGTAATCTGACAGCCATGTTGAAAATTGACAGCTAGAATGTAAACTCGGTTCGTTATAATTTTCCTGGAATTTTTTCGGATTTTTCACACACATTTACCTGCGCAGAAGACAGCTCATTTTCGTAATTTAGGAGTATGTAAGGCTGAACAATGCTTAAATTCACCAAAGGATCGTATGTAACCCTCGTCTCATCGCCGTGTTTAATCTCGTTGGTTTTGAAAAAAATTATATTGATGTTTTGCGTGGTGATGTAAATTTCTTTGACATTCTCGTACCTAAAAAATACCAAAAATTGAATTGAAATTGCCTCGTGAGTTGCACATACACAAGAATGATTTTTCTACCTCGATAAATAACTCGATTGTTGCATAACCGACGTATTCGATGATAAAGCCGAGTAAAATATTTTTGAGTTGATGCTATGCACGTGACCAGACTTATATTCCGATTTATCTGCGAAAAAAATTGCAAAAAATTACAATTTGAAGAGGAATTTGAACAGAATTTAGGTAGTTACGCTCACTTTTGATGACACAAGACGATCCAGCAGAACTGTGATCCATAGATTCGATCCCACTATCGATCATTTTCATTTGACCATTACCCTGGCCCAATTTTTGATTAATTTTCACATCGTTGGGTGTTGAAAAATGAGGCAAAATATAATTAGCAAATTCTTTATGAAATAGTACCAATAAGGTGATTTGGTTCAACGAAATCGAAACGTTTATATCCGAAAGAGCAGCGATCTAGAAGAAAAAATTAGCAAAATTATAATCAATAGTGGTAAAGAGAGTGCTTGGATTGCAATTAGATACCTCGTAATGAGCCTTATGGGCTATGTTTTTCAAAGAATAACTATCAATCGGCGGAGCCAGCAAAACTTGGCACGAGAACTTGGTCACAATCGGCGATAAATGTCTAAGATAGACTTTATTCTTGGAATCCGGATGGCAACCTTGGTTCCACATTACAGCTGGATTCTGTTCGAATGAAGACGGAGGTTCTTCCACCGATAAATGCTCTTTTTCTAGCATTTTTCGAATTTCGTCCCAAATACCTGACGAAACACATTGTTAGAAAAAGGATGCCTGGAATCGAATGAAAATTAGAGACTTACCAGTATTGGCGGAAATATCGGAGATAATCAGTTGATACTGCTGATTGAGCAATTTTTGTTCAATACTCGCGAACGTTTTCCCAACAGCCGAATAGTATAGTTCGGGATGAAGTGGTTTACGAATTATCGGATTTTCTGGGTTACAATCCAAATGAGTCGAACCAATCTGAGAAAATTACCAGTTTGGATCACTTTTACATCGTTTAATACCTACGTGAAAGTAAACTTGGCCAGTACCTCCCAAATAATAGTATCGTTGAAATTCTTATCACTTTTGACGCCGCTCGATAGAGGAACAAATACTCTGATCTTCGGTATATCCAAATACACGAGGGGTAAACATGCCGGAGACGTATCTTTGGGCTTCTCAATCGTAACTACGTCACTGTGGTCGCGACTGAACAATTTCTTCATAGGTAATAGTACATTAACGTAAGGTTCCAAGATGGCGAGAGGAACGATAACATCGGTGGAGCTGATCTTCAATATAATCTCAGTTACGAACCGATCACCCGCATAGGTAACCTATAAGAAAACAAAATCATTTAAAAAACCGTGTAAATAATGGGGGAAAAAAATCAACTTACAACTTCAGAGGACGTTTGACCAGGAATTAGTCGAGTTTTCAAATTACTGGTCCGAGCTCGAGTGACTGTAGCTAAGAAAAATCGATCGTCGTCATCTTCGTCGGCTTTTTTCTTCTCCAAATTAGCTGGTTGTGAATAGCAGCGTTGCATTATTACTCCATGGAAGGGTCCTTTCAGCCAGGGATCGGTTTTATTCAATCTATAAAATGAGATGGCAGAATAAATGAGAATATTCGGCGATCAGAACTGAATTGGCGAAATTTCACGTACGTACCTCGTGTGATGATAAATACCAAACGAGGCAATTTTCAGTTTCATTTTATGAAATATATCGTCGAATTCCAAAGATGCGATCGAATCTTCAAATTCCATCGATAATTTTCGAAATTCCGAGTTACATTTGTTGTACAGTATTATACAGCATTTTGTAAACGTCCACTGAATCCATCCAGTCAATTTGTTTTGAACTTTTTCTGCAAAAATACATTCGATTGTTATTTCGCCGAGTTTTGGAAAAGTTTGCAATGAAAATACGAACCAGAAATTATATTATCAGAGCTATTCTGAGAAGGTAACTTTTTAGACAAGAGTTCTTTAGAAGCTGCTGATTGTCTTGATCTTCGGTACGAGTTCAGAATAGCAATAACGTCGGAGATCAGTTCGACCTGAAATGGGTGAATTGAAATTATTGATTCGATTTTTTTTAGTTTTTGATCAATTCGATGAAGTTTATTTACTTGTTTATCGGCCAGTGTGATGATGATTGGTTGAAAATCAGCGTGAACGCAGAGAGCGATCACTGACTGATTTTCATGTCCATCTTTAACCGAAACTCCAACTGTACAGTTAGCTGATAAAGGTTTTAGAAGTGGTTTACTCAAACAGTTGTTTAACAAAGTATGAACGCTGAGTTCGGATAATGAGATCGTCCACGGGAACGTTAGCTTATCTGAAGAGAAATTTTTTTTGTCAGTTTCGAGAAGTTGACGACGTTAAAAAAAGTGTTCAAAAGTACTAACCCGGAGACCATCCGAGTTTAGAGAATGTAATCAAAGATTCGGATTTTAATTCTTCCAAAATATTAATCGGTATATCGCATTTGACTTTGGCTGATTTTAAAAACGCTACAAAAACACCACGTTCTTGATTGGGATGATTTTTAAATGATTCTCTAATCAGATGTTCCATATTTTGAGACTCGTCGCGATGTTTCAATTCGCCAGTAGGAACGTATAAGGAAATATGCGAAATATCTCCGTAAACTACCAAGCTGCGCCATAACTGGATATTATTGGTTAAATATTCGATCAGAGTCTGCAGTGGAAGAATATTCGAATTATAATCCCGAACGTATGAACTATTCTTATAGATATTGCTTTCAACCATACCGTCTCATCGTTTGCCGAAACGTTAGCAGGAGGCAGTTGAAAAACGTCGGATGTTTCGTTATCCATAATAACCGGTGGTGATAGAGCTTCGTGTTCTGAACTACTGTGAACAGATTCCTTCGGTTTCGGAGTATTAGAGTATCGTCTAGGACCACCGCTATTGCTTTCTGATACCTTTCTACTAGGTGCACTCCTGTACGATAAACTAAGAGGGGAAAATATCAAGTCAACGAATTCAATTTTGACGTACCCAATTTAAACACTTACTTCGATACGGTTTGTTGCTTAGTTGAGCTGCTGGGTTTGGTCGACGCCTCTTGAAGAATTGGAATGGGTTCATAAATGAGCCAGGAGTACAGAGCCACGTCCAAGTTGATTTTTATATCACTCGCGGTGAACCAGATACAAGAAGGGTAGGGACAGGTGTCGTCATAAGTTGTGCATCGTTGCAGTATAACTAAATAAAAATATGATTACATTGAAGGTTCCCTCAGATGACTACATATTAAGCGATGTGCAGACTTACTGTGTATACAGGGTGACTCTGAAATGGATTCTGAGCAAAATACGATGACTCGTTTCTGTATATCGTCTTTCAATTCATTCACATACGATTTGCAATTACTGATTGAAGCGTTTATTTTCGAAATGGACTTCAAACGGTTGTATTTGACGGTGACATTTCCAACAAAAAGTTCCAAAATAACGTTTCCTAAAAGTTTTCCAAAATTATGTAAATTCGACTGGAACGTAATAAACTTGGGAAATTGTCAATTACCTGGAAGGTACGAATCTTCGATCAAAGACGAATGAAAAATTTTACTGTAATATTTCGACTTCGATTCCGGTTGCGTAAAGTACCACCAGATGTAATTAACGATGTAATAAGTCAGCAATAAATGCGATTTGGACGAAGTTACAGATAAATTTCCTAGAGAAAACATGAATTTTGTTAGCAAAGGAATATCTCAGACATGAATTGTTCACGTCCAACGTACTTGTTTCAATACGTAGTTCTCTGGACGATTGTTGAATATCGAAAGAACTTTCGAAATCCAGTTTTTCGCATTTTAATAAATTCGACGATTGATTCAGTTTGGAAATCGAGCAAATTATTTCTATTTCCTGAAAAATATTTCAATTTAAAATTCTGGGTTGAAAATTTTTGAGAAAAAATGCTCTCTGGCGCTATGTACCTTAAACATGGTAATTTTCTTCACTTCTTCGCGACCTTCCGGCGTAATATTTCGAACGTAGGTTGTTCTGCCGTCGATACACTTGCAAGAGAATAATAAAGATGGGGATTGCAGAGAATTCAGTATTTCGGCGCGTCTTAAATCGCCTCCAGAAGTATTTTGCTGTATTTAACAAATTAAAATTGAGCCTAAATGAGATGAAAATGATCAAATTTAATGATGCAGCTCAGCTTACCAGAATTTGATTATGGGACGGAGTAGGGTGAAGTTCAAACACGAGGTCGAAGAATGTAAACTGAGTAACGTAGTTTGGTGAGTACTTGCTTCGAGTGTAATATTCGGATTCTGTATAATGTCGAATGGAATACTTTAAATTATAGAAATGAAAAAAATTAATAGAAAAATAAATTGATAATTAAATACCGGTTGAAGTTTGTCTAAAAGTTGAATATTCGCTGTAAGGAATAATTTTATGAATGTATCGAACGCTATCGATCACTTCGGGAGTAAATCTGATCACCGATGGACCAAAAATGAATCTCAGCAGGACGTGTCTTTCCACCACACGACTGAAAACAAGAAAAGATCAACTTTCCGCACACGTTTAATACCAGTAGAAAGTGATTTACCTCGATCTAGGTTCGGGGACAAAATCTTCAACACTTTCACTATCACTGAATCCGACTGGTTCGTCGGATTCGTATTCTTTGGTCGGAATGATTTTAGATCTTTGGTATGTTTTTATGTAATCGATAGCAAATGCTTGAGTTTTCTCTAGTAATACGTGTTCTGGAAAAATAAGTACGTCATGTGATCAGTGTGATGATTTGTTTGTTTGAAATTCGAAGTAGATGGGGGGGGGGGACTGACCGGTGTATAAATTTAAATGACTATCCAACGAAAATTCACAGTTGTACAAATAATCGAGATTATTCGTATCGTTGGCAGGGTAATCAGTATTTCTCTCCAAGTCATCAGAGTTGTAAACTTGACTGCTTAATTGGAAGCTTTTCTCGTCAAACAACGTTCCTTTCATGATATTCGAATCGTTTTCCGTCCCAGCAGTGATGAATTGGTTCTACGAAGAATAAAATATACATGAAAATGCTATCCAAACTGCGCCAAAAAAAAAGGGGGAAAGACAACAAACCGTTGAACTAGAGTTATCGTTTTCTTGAAAAGGTGTCTCGACAGAAACACGATTGACGCCAAACTGTACGTTGAACCATTCGTTATTTTTCGTCGACATTTGATAAATGCAACCGTTGAAAGTGCTTTTCAGAATATGATTAAATTCTATCTTGGAACTCTTTTTTATTCGATGACTCAACACCTGCGCAAATATTTTAAAATTAATTCAAAAAAATAATTTTTAAAAAAAATATCAAATTTAAATTACTTTTAAATTAGTTTCCAAACACTTGACACAAAAACCAATATGAAAAGTGTACGAGATTGTTGCATCGACGTTTTGATTGGGCGCAGTTTCATCTTGAGCTAAAATCGAAGGCATCATGTTCCAAAGCCACGTACCCCAAGAAGTCATATCGCCATTTTCTGTAATTTTACAAAAAATATTTACGATGTTGAATTATTGTAAAAAGTAAAATTCGACGAAGTACCTTCAGCGTTTTCGTTGTACAAATGACTTCCGTCGGATTTGGTTGAAATGCTGTCTGAGTTGAAGGATAAACTACGGGAATGTGTCGAGGACGGATTATCATTGTAGCGGAAAATCATTACACCCAGTTTCATTAACATTGGTATCTGAAAAAAATGAATATTATTTCAAGTTGAGTACTAATTTTCAGATAAAAATTAAACAGTGAAGATGATTTACTTGAGGTTCTGATACGGTAAAAGACATCTTATCAGATAAAATGTCAAAACGAGTATACGCTGGTTTTTTGGAAAACGGTGTGTTGTAAGCTCTTAAAAGACGAATGTGTATTTGACAACGATACAGCAAAGGTTCCTATAAAATGTAATAAAAAATGTGTCAGCAAAAATCAAAACATTTTCGTTCAAACTTTCAACTGAAGTTTACCAAATAAGTGTCAATCCTTCCAGATGAGTTTTGTTTATCCAAACAGATCGTTACTCCCGATAACGCGATCAACTTTCTTGTTAGTAATTTCTCCATATTCATTTCTAAAAATAAATCAATTGGTATAAAATATCCTAGTTTTGGAAACGATTATTACTGTTTTTAAAGCTCGTACCAGTCATCGCCTGGATCCAATTCTCGTTCACATTATCAAACGAAAGCTTCTCTATGTTCATCGAGAAGACTATATCTTCTTCTACCAACTTCAAGATTACATTTTCGCATCGTATTGATAAATTATTCATTATTTTGCTAGTTAAAGCTGACGTATACGAAGACTGATTCGGTATCTCGTCTTGTTGACGTTTCCTAAATTAAACCAAACAAATGAGTCATAATCTCAGCACCGGGGTTATAGATTTGCTTACTTCGGTGTTTCTTTGGTTTCGGTCCCAACCGGAGATGCTTTTTCGGTCGGTCTGAATAGGACTTCGTCGCGGGATTTCAATCTCATAACGCATTCTATTAAAATAAAAATATTTCGGTGAAAAATAGTACAGCCGGTGTTTCCAACAACGAGCAATTCTTACCTATGGTGTTTACCGAGATGGTAACAGGTTCTGACATTAATTTGGTCCATGGTACGTGTATTGTAAGATCGTGAATATAGCCACTTGTGAATATAAAAGAAGTCTGGAGTTCTTCGTTTAACGCATCGACATTCAAATCGATGTTATGAAATGAGGCGTCTCCCTCCCATAATGATACCTGTAGGAAAGTTAAGATTTACCGATGTTCATATATCACAGAACCGACTATAACTGTAGTGTTTTTTACTCAAGTTGTCGTAATTTTCGTACCTGGGCATCTTGTTTTCGGAAATTTCTAATGTACCTGTCGGCATTGGCTAGTATAATCGATGTAATGTAAGACTCGATTTTAAACATTTCCAAAGAACTCGCGCATAAACGCAATCTGGAATTTATTCCGATGTGTTCAACTCACAATCTTCGCCAAATTATTTCTCTATATTTATCATAATTTCGGAAGAAAAAGCAATAAAACGAGCACTGAAAAAATAAATTTCATGACATTTCACGGTTATCGCAAAAAGAAGCTCGTATGTTCAAAATAATAATGAAACGAATCGAAACGAACGAACGATTGAATAAGGTTCTATAAAAACGTATCGATTATGTAATTACTTCGTAAATTACTGTCATGGTTAATGAGGTAATTTACTCGTAATTTGAATTTTTGTCAAGTTCGTGATTCAAATCGTTCAGTCAGCTTTGGTTTATTTTTGTTTTGTTCTGAAAAACTTCGTTTTGTTATCAGTGATTTCACAATGAATTATGCTAAAAAATAAATTGTTGTGCCAAAATTTTAATTGAAATCGAGCTCATTAAGTTCTTTTTTCGTAAAGGTTGAATGTGAATATGTCTCAAAAAAGTGCAGTCATCAACTTGTACAAAACGGTAAGTCTGGTTAGAACTAAACTTCTGCTCAATAGTTCTGCTATTCAATCAACAGTCACATCAGTTGCTGTTGTTGTTTACCACTAGAAGAATCCATAATTTTGTTATGATCGTTTTAATTTTCAGTTACTTCATCTAGGTAAAGACTATCCTCAAGGATATGATTTCTTTCGATCTCGTTTGAAAAACGCGTTCATGAAGAATAGAGAGGTGCAAGACCCCAAACAGCTTGAAGAACTCATTCATAAAGGAGAATACATTGTCAAAGAATTAGAAGCTCTGTACATGTTGAAAAAATATCGAACTCTTAAAAGAAGATATTACGAATGATGACCGACTTATGTACCTCTTTTCTTTCGTGTCCTTCTACGTAGTAAGTAGTCCCTTCAGAGTTTTAAGCAAGACTGTGTACAAGTGGACAGTTACCAAAGGTGAAACTTTTCTTCACTTAATTTAGTGTTTAATACTTCCCATTATTTGTGATATTTGTTTATGTACCTGGATAATTGAATAAAATAATGCAATTGTCATCTCGTATGTGTTGATTATCTGTTTACAGATGGATTTATTTGAGATATGTGATGATATCGTCGTCTTTAGTCGTATTTAAATTGGTATTGATAAGTAATTATTTGTTTATTCTTCTCGTAGTGCTTTTTTCTTTACGATTATAGGAGTATGGTGTAAATTATCTTTGTATCCTACTCTGACTTTTTCTCCATCGTTGAAACTTATTCCCAAATATTTAATTGTTTTTAATTTTCTTTTGGTCTTCCATCTGTTGAAATTTTTTTCAGCCCATTGCAGTGCTCCTTTTGCTGTTACATCTTCTCTAATTTCAATTACCATGGCTCTTGGGTGTTTCCTGTCGGTGATGAAAATATCAGCTCGTATTTCTGCTTCGGCGTCGGAATCAGAATTAATTTTCACTTCGATGGTTTCATTGATGTAATTTCTTACCAGTGCGCAGTATATTAGAGAATGCATACGATACTGATCGGAGTCAGGATTCTCCTCTGTTGGGTATAAACTTCTAAGCGCTTTCTTCAAGTCAATTAACATCTGTTCGGAAGTTTCTTCGCTGGTGAAAATATCATGAAATGGAATCGCGATCGAGTTCAAGTCAACTTTGTCGTAATTCGTCGCGTATTCGTGAAAGAAATTTGTTAATCCTTGTACACTTTCCAAATTTGCGACCTCGAACACGGTTGATTTCGCTTTTGGATACTTATCAGAAGATGTGAAGTAACCTTGGTCTAGTAAAAATGTGAAAAATGTCCGGATAGCGTTCGTATCGAGAGGTGACTTTTCACTCAGCACTTTGCCCAAGTGATCCAAGTCTTCGTATTCCATTTTTCTAGTAATCGCGAAAATTATCGGCTGAGAGACGAGAAGTTTGGTAATCATTGTACGTATTTTGTCGTGTTTTAACAAAGGTACGAATTTGGTCAACGATGGATTATCAAGCAAAGGCAAAGACGACTGAATGGTTTCGTTGAGTTTCTGATTTAAAAAAGATATCACAGATTGAGGGCAGTACAAATTCAAGGGGTTTCGTTCGTTAACGGCGACATAACCGTTGTGAAATTTTTTTACCATTTCGAGATCCTTGTGATTTAAATTATGTTTTTTGAATAAAGCTCTGACCTCGTCTTCGGTGAATGCGAAATAACTCGCGTACGGATGACTATCCAAGAATCGATTGAATTTGAATAATCTAGCGTACGATTCGAAAGTCACCGATAATCTGACGTGAGTTGTTCCGGTCAACAGAGCTACGTCGACGTATTTCAATTTATCAATGCCTACCAGTAATCTATCGAGCATGTTGCCTAGTACTTGGAGAACTCTCTCGCGGGGAAAATCCTCTCGAGGATGAGTCGCCAGTTCGACGAGAGGATCGTCGAAGTCGTCAATTAATACCAGAGTTCTTCGTTTAAAATGCATGTAAAGTGCTTCCGAAAAAACAAACAAGCTCATTTCCAGAGTTTCGGCGTTCACTTTTTTATTGTTGATTATTTTCTGCATTACCGAATGTTGCAATTTTTCATTGACCGTGCAATCGAATCTCTTCGTTTTGTACTTTTGGTTTATCCTGTTCACCATCCAGTTATACTCGAGGAATAATTTCTTGATTCTCGATTGTAAATTTTTCCAAGTTGTTTTTATACTGTTACCGATGATTTTTTTCAAATTCAAATAAATCACTGGATATTTACCTAGATCACTGTGGTGAAGTAATAGAGCTCCAGATATGTTCAAATTGGAAGACTCGTTGGCGAATACCGAATAGCTGAGCATTTTTTGGCGTTTCAAAGGGGTGCCCATCGGATCGACTTCGATCTGAGCGAAAAATTTTATCATATCCATTAATGTTGTTTTACCGAAACCTTTGGCGCTGGTTATTACGTTCATTTGCTTTCGTCTTCGATTTACGAAGAAAGTCTCTAGAAAGTGGGTCTTGTCAACATATGTAGGACTGTTGATCAACTCGATAAATTTTTTTGAAATTTTTTTCAAAGAGGTGGTCGATGGGATTTCATCTCTTTTGGGCAGTTTTTTAGGTATTTGGCTTTGGTTCGAGTCTTCTTCTGACGTCCCTTCTTCCTCAGAAAGATCTACGTCTGAAATGGATAGGTCTGATCCGTCGTCTATGATCGACGTATCGTAATTGAACTTCAAATCTGAAGTTAGTGGAGATGATCGTAAGGTTAGCAGGAGAAGGATCAAGAGCACTTTCATGGTTGAGTGTTTTTAAAAATTGAGTCGAATTTTATTCGGTTTCATGCTGAGTATCTAGAGACATACATGAGGATTTATTAAAATGTAATTTTTTTTTGAAAATATTGTAACTATGGGTAGGTATTACTTACGTACCTTCCTAATTATTGCAGTGAATTCATTTTGTAATCAGTGAACCATTTATTCGTAAAAATAAGAAGATGAAAAACATTTTATAAAAGTCAGAGTTTCGATTTTTTTGAAATCAACTATGAGAAAAATTGACTACGATACGTAACTGTGCAAATAGATAACTTCCGAGTTGAATCATTATCACGCATCGATAACCCAAAAAGGTCGTGATTAAAAATATCTACCAGAGTTTTATCCAATTTATAATTGTACTTCTCGTTAAAATATTCGCATGAAAACACTCGACTATTTGCCCTTGAAATCCGAAATAGCTGATAAAGCAGCTAATCTTCCAGGAGATCCTGTTACTCCTCCGCCAGGATGAGCCCCTGAACCGCAAAGATACAGTCCTTTAATTGGCGTATAAGGTGATAAAGTGTCCCAATTGACCGGTCTATTAAAAAATAACCTATCCAGAGATAAGTCTCCATGGAACAAGTGCTAAATTGGAAAAATTGAAGGTTAATTTAACGATGGTTAATTTTCTGAAGATAATGGATCAACTTACACCTCCTGTGAGTCCGAAAACTTTTTCTAAATCTGGAGGCGTGAGTATTTCATATCCTACGATGCTTTCTCTGAATCCAGGGGCGTATTCTTCGACGGTATCGAAAACCTGGGGGTAGATTTTTGGGAAATTTTTATCGATAAATTTTCTCGAGTTGTAAAAATATGCAGAAATGTACGAACCCAATTGGCATATTTGTTTTTCGTTTGTTCATCCCACGACTTATCGTCCACCAAATCGTACATCGTGTATTGAGTGAACATCAGACAGACGTGGTTACCTTCTGGGCATAAAGTTGGATCCAAACTCGATGGTAGGGTCATTTCAATCAGTGGTCTATTTTTTAAAAATAAATACCATAAACAAATGATAGAAAATATTTCGAAACGAATAGAAAAAAATTTCGAGTCGATTGCTTACTTTTTGGGTAGTCTTCCACTGGTACCTTCTTTATGAGCATCTAAAATAACGTCCATAGATTCGCAGTTTAAGTGAATGGTGCAACGATGATGAGGCATGATTGTATTTTCACTCGTATTCGGATCACATAGGAAATTTGGGATTTTATTCAAAGCGACTGAAAAAATAAACCTCATCTGGTCATAATCGCCAAAATTTTCAATTTTAATCTGCCTCACCGTTGATCTTTGTGACTGGAGACTTATAATTAATTTTCGCAATACTGTTCGCATATTTCGTATCCAAACACCCTGCAGGTAATAAATCGAGGAAAGTGATCTGAGGTGTCGCATTAGATAATATTTTTGAACTTCTCAGGAACGTTCCATCTGCAACTGACACACCTTCGACTTGATTACGATCGTTGAGTTGTATCTGAGTGACGTTCTGAAAATTATTTCGTCGATCATGTTTGATCTACGACTCCTATAGAGAATTTTACGTAGTTACCTCAGTTTACCTACTTGATTCGTGAAAATATGAGCACCATAATGAAGAGCACAGTTGGCTATGGCTTTGGAGACCGCTCCCATGCCTCCTTCTGGATAAACCCACGCTCCTTTGTGCCCATCGATACCTCCCATGACGTGGTGTATCAATACGTAGCTGTAAGAACCCACAAGTAATTTTATATCCGAGTAAATATTGCAATTAGCCTACCTCGAGCCGATTTCCTTTGGGCTTAGGGTACTTCCAACGCAAGCATCGGTCATTATGGTCGCTTTTAGAGGTTCAGAATCGAACCATTTGTTCATTATGTCGACCGCTGAAGTGAACATGATTTCGTAAGCGAAAGGCAGACCGGCGGATAATTTCAACAGGCCGAAAACTATGCGATTAAAAAATAGTTTATTTAAAAAAATGTAGCGTGAAAATTGAAAATTTAGGGAGAAAATTCTGACCAGAGTCTCGAATATCTTTAGACTTGATTAAATCTAATTTTCTCATCAAAGGGACGTCTTTGGAGAATAATTGAGTTAACGATAAAGGCGATATATCCATCAGGGGTTGAATACAATCGACAAAATTTTCTAACTTTTTCTCGTATTGAGGATATTGCTGAAAAAATGAGGTTAAATCAAACGCAAATTACAAAAATTAAGCTGAGCTCGGAAAAACCTGCTAATACACCTTGGCATCGTGTTGGGAAAATTTCGATATTTGTTCGTAATTAAAAGAAGCATCCTGGGACAGTGTGAGTGACCTAGCTCCTGACGTCCAATAAGATTTTCTCAACGGCGTATACGACGAAGGATCTCGCAGATAGTACTTCAACCCGAATTTCTGTAAAAATTCACAGCATACTAGGTAGGTAAGGAAGTAGGTGTTAGGTTAGGTACTAGGTACATGTATAAATTATTTTCGAAGACGTGCGAAGTGAATCATATTGTTGGTACGTAACTACGTATAATTCCTTATCGAAAACACACAAAGCGAAGTATATTTACAGCGATAACATTGTTTTGAGTGTTTCAACAGCGTGTAAGGAACTTTACCGTATAGGTAACTTGGTACAAACACTCGTATGTGAGTTTTCATCGTGTATATTGTATGTACCTTTAAATCAAGATCTTTGTATATTTGAGGTCGCATTAAACTTAGTAAGTAGGACGCCCTTGAAAACTTGAAACCTTTAATGATCTCTTCGGTTACTGCGGCGCCTCCGATGACGGGCCTTTTCTCCAGAACGCATACTTTTTGACCGGATTTGGCTAAATAGGCGGCCGCCACAAGACCGTTGTGACCTGAAAAATTAATTAACTAGTGTTGCATACTTCTATTTTGGATTGGTGAAAATGGAATTTTTATGAAGTTTATTTTTTGGAGGGGGAGGAGGAGTTTTCAATTTGATTTTTTGAGCGTTTAAAATTTTTTTTTTTAAATTTTTTTGCATAAATTATCATTTTTTCAAAAAAAAAAAAATCAGAAAAGTTTTTTAATAATATTTACCCATAGCGAATTTTTTCAATTTTTTAGAAATTCATAGAGCTAGACAGTGATTTTTTCCCCTCGAAATTATGCTTGCATGAATAATTTTTTTTGAACTCCTATTTAAAAAAAAAAATCAAAATTTTGTTTTGTAGGATTTTTGGTAGAATTTTTTAAAACAATTTTTTTCATTATTTTTTTTTAACCCTTTCAATCCCGGGAAGAAACTGACGGTTACTTTTTGAAAATTTTTATGCGACGGAGATCTATATGCTGGAGTAAAAAAAATTGTTGATTTTTTTTTT
>FIZT01019199.1:0-10803 GCA_900065295.1 Paracoccus marginatus | reverse complement strand
TTGGCAACAGAAATATTTTTCCCTTTTTTCCCTCTTTTTTATGCCAGTTGTCCATTATGCCACATGACTATTATGCCACATGAGGGAGTACCCTCCGAAACTGGTTTTGCTTTTGTAGTTTTGAAATGAAAATATCCATCACTTTTCACACGCTACACTTTTTCATTTCGATTGTCAGAAAAAAAAATATGAATCTGCCATATGTCATATTGAAAAGTGAATAAAACATCGAAGAAGCAAATAATATTCTTATTATTGTTATTCAACAAACATAATAGGTATTAGTAATTGCTAAACAATGAAATCGTAATGGATAGTAGTAAAATAATCAATGAAGTAAAATAAAACTAAAATATAATTCAAAAACATGCAAGTAGGTAGGCACCTAAGATCGATCGGAAGATATTAGTATTGCATAATGTGATTAGGTAAGCTAAGTACCAGTTTAAATGGGTACCTATCTATGTACTTATGGAATTAAGGAAATCCATGATAATAATCATGTTCTTAAACTTTTACTGAGAATTCACCATGGCCAAAACTCTTTTAGCAATATCTGATTCATCAGATTCTCGACTTTTCGCAACAGGTGCGAATTTTTTCTCACTGTTTTCCAATGACGTTGACGTTTCCACTACAGATGCTGAATTTTCGCTATTTACCTCGCTTTTTTCCTTAGGTGTTTCTGTAATTTCAGGCTCGAGTTTTTGATCATTTTGGTCTGATTCATCACCATCGTCATCATCGCTAGAAACCTGCATGGTATCAAGTTCTGTTAAATCCGCTAAATGGTCGTCTTCACTTTCGCTTTTCATTCCATCGTTTTCGGCCGACAACGACGTATCAGAAGATTCAGTTATGTCAGATTTTGCTTTACCGTCGTCGTCACCTGTGGTCGTGTCAGATTCGGGATCGGATTTGTTTTGTTTTATGCGTTCAACTTCCAGTGAAAATTCGTATTGACTACCATACTCGTTAGAGGTTGCTTGGTCATTTGAGGAATTTGAGTTTTCATAAGACAGAGATTCTTCGTGGATTGTAGTAATTTCTGGTACAGGTTGATCGGAAGTGGACGACTGGTTTTGTTCGATTTGTTGATTATTAACCTCGGTAGTTTTAGGTTTATCTGAAACATTAGGAGCTTCAGTAGATTGGTTCAGAACCTGCGCACTTTGACCTGCCACATTGAAAGCGCCAATTGGTTGAAATGGAAATATTCCGCTATGCCATAATAGTTCAGGATTGACGGCGTAGTTTTGAAAAGCGCCGGAGAAAAGTTCATCTTTTTCTAATTTTTCATTCCAGTGAAAGGGATTCTTTGCTATTTTACTGTTCATTTGACGGAATAAGGCATCGTCGTTCAAAAGGAAGTTCATCGGTCTATCCAAGTCTAAATTCGGTTTCAGCGGCACATTCTGTAAAACTTGTGTATTTTGGTCTTGATGATTTAAATTTCTCAAAACCACATTTCCATCAGCACCTTTATAAACTTCGAAAGCTCGAATGTGGGGAAGATTTATACCTAGATCTTGGGGTTGAGTATTCGCAACGTGAGGAGCTTCTGCGTTAATACTTTCTTTGAAGGTGGGATATTGTCCAATAGTCGGTTCTCCTTCATTTCTACCAAAAATTAATGTATTTACGTAATTGTAAAAATGTTTCACCGAGTTGGCAGCATTTCTGAACCATTTCAAAAAATCTATGTCAATTTTCGCGAAATCATTTTGAAAGTAAGCAGGGTAATATTCAATAGGATACATGGCAGCAAAATCATCTTGAATACTGACGGGAACCGATGAAGAAAATGAAACACACGCAAATGCCCAAACCGCTATTGTAAGTCGCCACTTCATTTTTTCCGAAGAATTGCGCATCAAATTAACAACGCATACCTAGTAGGTATTTTGAAACCGAAACATGAAAACGAAAAATGGATCAAGTCAACTCGTCGGAGAATACAGTATTTCTCTGATGAAATAAAAAATATCATATTATTTCTTCGCCAATAAATACACACATACATACATATAATTAGTTACTTACAATTTTGCCCACTATCAGATTCCGATTTAAAAAGAGTAATTAAGTAGGTACATAAATCTATTTGATAATCTGCGATAACCTTCACGTGCCAAATCCTTAGTAGGTACCCATCCTTAAGTTGTATACATTAAGTAGGTACTGTAGTTATCGTTTTCTTTTTTTTAGAAAAGTAAATTCAAAAAAATTTTGTGCTATTAAAAAAACCGTTTGATCAAGTTGAAATATTTTCATCAAATTCTAAACATCATCAAGATTTAATTTTCAATGTTTTAATCAACTTGGGAAAATTAACGAAAATGATCCAGATAACCTTAGAAGTTGATTTGATTATCATAGGTAGGTACTCATTGCATATTGGATATCATCAGTCAATGGTCTGTAGGTAATCTGTGAATACGTCTTTTTTTCTTTCCTAGAAACAAGAAACTAATCTCCCATAGAAATCAACAGTTTCAACACTCTATTCGTAGTACTGATATTTTAAAGTCGGTGCTTCAGTTTAATCAGATGCCTATCAATCGCTTTTTCATTTCACTTTCACTTCAACCAGGCTTCAACAGGTCACACAACCAAGCCCTCATTTTAAAATTCATAGAAAAAAATAATAATAAACAGATTTGACCTGACCATGGAATGGAATGATGCTTGATCTTGTGAATTTGATTATTTCGAATTTTCGAAATTGAATGATAATGAATAAAAATTAAAAAAATGAAAAACGAAATGATCAAAAGCAGTAGCACTCCAGTGAGTAATGTTTGTATCACAACCACATAATGAAATTTGACAGCGCCGCAAAATAAAATGACCTTGAAAGGTATCACATTCTTTTGAAAAATATGTAAACACAACAGTACACGTGCATGTTTGAAGTTGTTTTTTCAAACATTTCGTAGTTGTATAAGTTTTCATTTTTTTTTTTTGAAATCAATTAGATAAGTATGTAGCTTATAACTTCTATCATGTCAATAGTAAAAGATAATCGTTATTTAGTAGAACCTAAATTCATCAAAACTGATGTTACTGCCATCGAAATCGCTTCGAAAAACTACATACTAGCAGGTAACACCTTTTCATTACCTCGTACACTTATGTGACCCACTAGCTTACTTTTTACTGAATATTTTATTATGATTTAGGTATTGGTAATATAGTACACATATTCGATGTATCTACTCTGCGATGCTGCTACAGCCATAAAGTAATCAACGACCACCGAGTTCATGGAATTCGTCTGAGCAAAGAAACTGATGAAATATCATTTTTTGGAAACCGAGTGGTAGTAATTGGTAGCATAAACTTGACCGAAAAGCCGAGCATATCGATTGAAGTAGAATGGGTTGTTGGCGACTGGGTATGGGATTTATGCTGGACGAAGAATCCAAACGAAGTCTTAGTTTTGACAGCTAATAACGTAGTTACTTTATGGAATTGGAAAAATCAGCAAAACATCAAAACTTCACTATGCCAAAGCAAATGTTTATTGTAAGTTGATTCTTTTATTATTCTTATTGTGTATGTAAAATTCTGATTTTAGCGAATTATCACATGTTTTATTACTTCTCAGATATTGTGGACTAATACTTGGAAACGATTGGGAAAATTGTGTGATAATTTGTGGTACGATGTTCGAAAGTATTATTATATGGGCTCCGTCATTGAATGAAAATGGTACCTGTAAAATAATTCATAAGCTAACCGGGCACCAAGTACATATTTGCACTACTACGTCGTTATTTAGAAATAGCAAATTTCTCTAATTAGCGACTCTTCTATTTTTAGGGCGCCATTTTTTCAGTATTTTACAATAGTCAATTGAACCGTATCAGTTCAACTTCGGATGATCGATCAGTTAAAGTATGGCAAGTGAAATTTCCAAACTCCAATGAGACTTCAGTAAATAATTGGAAAAACGCTAAAATCTCATTACTATACACGATCTACGGTCATCTATCCAGAGTATGGAAGTCTTACCTCTTGAACGATGCTCGCCTCATAACAGCAGGCGAAGTAAGTTGGAATTTCGTTTTCATTTCAATCAAATTCTTCGATAATACGCTGTTCTTTTCAATAGGATAGTCAATTGAGAATCTGGAACGAAAACGGAGCTGCGCTATATCACTGGGAAACTCATCAAGGTGCTTCTATTCGTTGTTTGTGTGTGAACGAATCCAGCAATTTGATAGTTACCGGGAGTAAAGATGGAGGAATATCTTTTTGGCCTTTATCAGCGAATTATTCTCAACAGAACGTCCACAAAACTGAAATCAAATTTAAAGATTCGTTTGGTATAGAATGCTTACAAGATGTACCTCGTCGTTTAATGCTAAGTCGTTCGAAGAAATTGTTGACAGTTACGAACAAAGGAATGGTGTTAATTTACGACGGCAACAGATGGGATTGTTTGGTTACCGACCGAAGGTTCGCTAGTTATTGCTTATTTGATATTTCAAGTGAAAAGGATTGTATTAGTATGGCTTCTATTTGCGGCACTGTGATATTACTCAAAGGTATGAATATTATTTTTGTTTGAATTTTTCGAACAAAGTGAATTTTTTTCGTAATTTTTTTAATTTTTTATAGAATTTTCCGAAAGTGGCGACGTTCGAGTGGTTTACGATGGTAAAATTTGCGCTGGTAGAATATACTCGCTACATTGGCTATCGAACGAATCGATCATAACGTGTTCGGGCGAAGGATTATTAGAAATTTGGCATATTAACCTTGGTAAAAGAACTCGTCGAATTCAATTTTTCACCTCGAAACGCATTTTTCTCATTTTGGTCATCGTTTCAGATTCTTATTCGGTGACAAAATCAAATGAATTCATTTTACCATACTGTAAAGAACGTTGGCTTACATCAGCTGTGTCATGTGACGAGTTCTACGTCGTTGGTGACAGAGATGGAAGTGTTCATTGTTATTCAAAGAGTCAAACAAACCAGGTACCTCGCGCATATTTCATTATATCATTTATTTTACCGAATAGAAATTATCATTCGTCTAACGTTTCAGTCATTACCACTTCAAACATTCCGCAAAATTCACGGAAGACTTGGAGTTAGTTTTATATATTTTAATCCAGACGGTGAACTATGTTCTATCGGCAGAGACGGTTTTATACGTTATTGGAACGTAATAGAAAACGGCGTCGAACACGTGGCTTCCGATAAATTACCAGTAAAATGGCCAGCGCGTGTTATAAATTCGGAACCTTACGGTTTATTAGTTTTGGGCTTCAACGAGGTTAATATCTTTTTATCAATTCTGCAAATAGATTTGCATTTTTTTTTTTTTATAACTTTGCTCAATTTATAGGTTTATTTCGAAATTTGGAATATCACCGAACGAAAACAGCTCATGATGTATAAATGCGGAGGTGGCCATCGACCTTGGGATTTTAGTATCGACCAATGTCTGCGATTCGTATACATCAAAGAGAAAATTATATGCAATGTGGCCATACCGTTAGAACAATTGGTCAAACCTTCCTGTCTGGTTGGTATACATAAAAAATTGAACGGATTTAAATTACCGTTGAATCGTGATTCTGATTATTTTTATCTTCTCGTAGGAAGGATTCCATATCCGAGAAGTGGACTGCGTTCGTTATCTAGATAAAGATTTGATCATCTCTGGCAGCGAAGATACAACGATGCGATTATCTTCCTTGCAAAATATGGTATTCGCTCCTTTATCGATAATTCGTAGTCATTTATCTAGTGTAAGGACCATATCGTTCGTAAAATACGACAATTTCTACGTAGTCGTTTCGGGAGGCGGTCGAGCTCAACTAAAAATATGGAAAATTTATAAGAATAAAAAAGGTAACGTTGCTTCATTTGCTTGTCTGATTTTTAAAATTTTTCCACTTATTTTAATTCTACTTTAATTTTTCAGGATTAATCAAATATAACGAATTGGCTTCGCATATGCTACGATCGGGTAGCAAATGTCGTAAACCGTGGAAAAACATGATATACACTTTCGAATTAGAACCTCGACACATGGATTCGAAAATACGAAGCGTCGATAACGATAACCTCGTCATATATACAGCAGGATCGGACGCGTACTGGAGGTACCGAATGATTCATTTTCCATAACACGAAGGTACCTAATTACCTCGTGATACCTTTTCATTCAATTTTTATACTTTCTTTGCAGAACTTTCTCGTTCTCGCTGACGACAAAAAATCTCAAACTGGAAAAAGAAGTCGACTACTCGAGTCATTGTATTTTGAAAATAATTTACCTCGAGTGGTCCAAGCTGCACGTTGTTCTGACGATGGCTACAGACGGCAAGGTTTCGTTTTGGAACGCCGACACTTACGGTATGCTGCACCAGCTGACTCTTCACCAAAATGGCATCAACTGTTGCCATTTCAAGCTGTTGGATAATCAAAATTTGTTACTGGTCACCGGAGGAGACGACACTGCTGTGGTTCTCACCTTATTTAAAAATTCTAAATCCGAAATAACTACGTTGGATCAGTGTAGAAATGAGATAACGCACGAAGCTCAAGTATCTGGTGCGTACATATTTCAGAACTTCCCAACCATTTGAACGTAATATCTGAAAAAAACATAAATATTTTTCCAATTGGTTAACGCGTATTTTTGGTAAAATAAAAAATCGTCGTATGACGAATTTTCCTTAGGACTTGGAATCGTAGGCGAACACATAGTCACCTCAGGAGGAGATCAAAAGGTGGTACTCTGGAGATGGCGCATTAAAAACGATCGAGTCGGTCTGGATTTAATTTCAGTTTATCATTCTTTAATCGCTGATATTCACGGGCTCGATATTAATTCGATCGTCGAGTAAGTTGATAAATAAAAATGATTGCCACCTGCGTTTCGCTAAATTGCTGTTTCGTTCTTTTACAGCGAACAAGTTGAAGTTTGCGTTTATGGAGCTGGACTTGAAATTGTCAAAATTAATTTACCAGAAAAATCAAAGAAGGCGGTTCAAACTTGCTCATAATTTTCAAGACTGATAGGGACGTACGAGCACTTGTTTAGTTTAAGTTACCTGATCGCGTTAGTCAAGACACTAGGAATTGAGGAGGCTGTATTTTTTTGTATTCTTCGAATTTTTGACATGAATGTTTATTCGAACTGAGTTTATAATTTCTTATTTATTTAGGACCATTTTTATTCATTTTTATTAATATTTTAATTTTTTCGTTATTGACGAGCCGTTAAATTTTTTCATTACGAAGGATTTAGGCTTAAATTGTGATAAAATTATTCGACTTTATTTCTAATTGTTTTTTATTTATTTTTAATTTTTTGAATCGTGATTAACAATGACATATTCGTTTGAATAAATTTTTATAATCTTTAGTTGTGTGTATAGACACTGAAACTACAAGATGCCCATCTGGCGGTCCCAGGGGAAAGGGGATCGTGTAAAAAGTTAATCATCAAATCCCCTGTAGGAGCGCTGATACTTAGACCCCGACATAAATTTTTCAAAAAAAAAAAACGAAATAATAATTTTCAAGGACAAAAATACTTGGTTATCGGAAAATTTTATTCGGTTATTATCAAAATAAATTTTCATTTTTTTCACTAAGACAAACGAAAATTGAAGTACGACCGTATAATATTTGTTTTATTTATAAAAGTAGGTAGTTTTTATTGATGGTAAATTTTCACGATGGAAAAAGGTCAAAAAACAACAACTGAACCGCCAAAAGTAAGCTCGGTATTCGGACCGTTGATCCTAGGCAAAGCCCTATTCTACAACGATGTCTGTCAACAATTGTATTTCGTCGATGCGCACGCTTACGACATACACAGATTCGATCCGAGAACTAACGAACATATAATTGCGAAAATTGGTAAATATGTTGTTGATGAGAAATAATCAGTCGAATGGAAAATGCCTAAATGTGAATCGTCTGACCCTCCTGTAGGCGATTTAGAACTGCCTTTAGCGTTCGTAATTCCTATAGCTACAATGGCGAATCAATTCATAGTGGGCGCAGGACCGCAGATATTGGAGATCACTTGGGATGGTAAAAGCGAAAGTGTAGAAGGACACAAGGTACTGCAAACAATTGACAAATCTTTCGGATGCGGTATTAATAATGCAATCGTGACTCCTCGCGGATCATTGTTTATCGGTAGGTAATTAAAGTTTGACATTCGACGATAATAGGTAATTACGACGACTTTTATTCAACTTAATTTTCATACTATCGCTATAACGGACGACTTTTAGCCTCTTGAATGGGTTAAAGCGATACGATTAACCGTCTGATTGGGCGTTTCGTCAGAGTAACGCGTACCCGGCCCACGAGCGAGAGATAAAAAATCATAAATTTTAGCGTTGCAATTACCCTAACGCGCACACTCGTAATTGTTTTTTTCACATCAAAGTAATGCCAAAGTTCACAAATGGAAGATATATTGGCCCATTTTAAGCTTTGAATAAATAGAAAAGGTTGTCTTTGTTGACGTTGCTAATAAAATAAATCTTACATAGGTAGGTATTAGAAATTACCAGATAGGTACCCTCGAAAGAATATTTCGAATGCAGTATAATAAAACTTCACGAAGCGCTGATTTATATTTAATTTACAGCCACGTTCAGTGAAACAGACTCGGGTGAAACTGAAGTGGGTAAATCGGCCATACTCAAGTATAAGAATAACGAAATCAAGCCGATCTGTACCGGATTAACCATACCGAATGGTATGACTTTTAGCCTTTGCGGAAAAAATTTCTACATGGCTGATTCGTTTACGCCGACGGTTGAAGTGTTTTCTTACAATGTCGAAACCGAAGAAATCAGTAAGAAATTACTACCTTTTTTGGAGTTTATTTTTTCACCAAAAAATTGCCTCTTCGATTTTTGTTCTTTTCATTTGCAGCGGGTCGAGAAAAATTTTTTAATTTTGTAGAGAAACGAATTGAAGGGAAACCATACAATTTAATGACCGACGGTGATGGAAGAATATGGGTGTCTTGTTGCGGAGGAGATTTGGTAATTTTTTTTGTTCAAATATCTCCTTCGGAAAATTATTACGTACTTTTACGAATCACCTACGCGGTACAAGATTCTACACCAATCACCACGTACGAATAATATTTGAAAATTTCGAATTATTTGAAATTAGTAGGTATTTTTAAGAGTATCCTTCAAATCTATACTACCAGGCTGTCAGCTAAATTTCTCAATAGGTACCCATTGTTTTATACAACGCCGACGCAACGTGACTTTTTTTTTTAAATCTACTAAGCGTAAGTACATTTTCCAGATTCTCTTTCGATGATTCATAAAGTACCTGCAATAAAAGATATAACATTACGCACTCAAATTTCGAGTATTGAGTGTATTGAGATAGTCTAGACATCATTTATCTGCATGCAAGATTACTTTTTAAAAAAGTATTGACGTCATTGGGAAATCATGCAAACGTCTTTGAATAGAAATTTCAAATTTGTCCCAATTTTCACACGCAAAAAAAATTGTAAATGGAAATTGAAAATATTAATAGAATACCGTGCTGTCTGTAATTTGACATAATTTTATTTATTTACTGATAATCAGTTAACGACTCTTGTTTTTGATCATTGATCTGCAAAATTCTGTCATGGAATTTTTCCCTCCAATCTAAAAAATTTTCTATTCCCAAAATTTTGAATCGATTTTGAGAATTTGAGCTTTCAGTCATTTTTTTTTTTTTGCCCACACAGATGTGTTTTTTTTAATTTTCATTTTGGTTGATTTTTACATAAGAAATTTCTTTGAAATTTTCTTTTAAAATTTTGTTTTCCACAAACTTTTGAAAAATTTGATGTTTGACATAAATTAACGTTTTGATCATTTGAAGGATTCAGTTCTTGGCAATTTGAAGAAATTCTACCAATTTTTGAAAATTTGAAAAAAAAAGTTTCTGACAATTTTTGAACATCATTTTTGATAGTTTTTTAATTCTATTTTTTGCAATTTAAAAAAATCAGTACTTGACAATTTTTTGAAAATTCAGTTTTGAAAAGTTTTAAAATTCTGCTTTAAGTATTTTGAAAAAATCTGGTTTTTTACAATTACGTAATAAAATCGAGTTTCTAATAATTTTTTGAAAAAATTAACTTCATAACAAGCTGAAAGAAAAAATCTTTTTTTAGCAACTTTTTTTTTTTTAATTTAGCTCTTGAATTTTTTTTCAGCAATATTCTTTTCAGCATTTTTTTAAAAAGCTTTAAGTACTTTGATTGAGAATTGGAAAGCTAAAGTAGGGAAAATTGCCCTCAGCGATTTTCGCAAATCGGTCGCATTTTTGAGTAAGTAGTAGAAAAAAATAATTTTTCGGCTTATCAGTACTTTCCAACTTTGATCTGGGGAGGCGTGACCTTGAAAAGTGAAATTTTCACTTTTTTGGCTCCTGCTAACACAATTTTGACTCGATTGCATTGAAATATTGCATGTAGGTGAGGATCATCAATCTAAATAAAATAAAATTTTTTGAAATTTTTCCGGTCGTATTAAGATGTATTAAGGCACCAAAATTCCGTTTTGAAATTTTCAAAATGGCCACCAAATTCCAATTTTCAAGGTAGAGGTTCAAAAAAATTTACTTTTACTAGTCAATGTATTTCCATGATATATACTCATTTTGAGAATTTTTAGACCTTGGGCACACTCCTTTACTGCCTAAAAACCACTTTTGCACCAAAAAAATCTCAAGTTCCGACGGGGTAGGGGGTGAATATTGGTCAAATGAAAATTCCGATGGCAAATTCTGA
>FIZT01019145.1:0-12796 GCA_900065295.1 Paracoccus marginatus | reverse complement strand
ATTTGATAGGAAATTTGATGCAGATTAAAAGTTGTTATCACCTTTTTTCTGCTACGATCAATATTTAGGGCATTACGTCACAATTCATGATAGTTTTTCAAAACCCCTCATTTGTACACCAGCATAGCTCCACCCCCTTGGGTCACAAAAGTCGTCGATATGTTATTGGATAGGTAATTTGGTGTAGATTAAAATTGTATACCACTCTTTTTGTGCTAGGACCCATATTTAGGGCGTTATTGACCAAAAACTTATTTTGGGGGCTAAGATCCACAATAAGGGGAGACGCTCGCATCGGACATGCCCGGACATCCAATATCCGTCATCAGGACATCAGAATTGACCGCTATACCGAAAATCAGCTTGCCACCTCACTTTTCTGCATAGACCCTTTTTTCGGCTTAATTCTCCTGGACTAAGTAGTTTTCGATTTTTCAATTTTTTGATATTTAACAATTTTTTTTTCAAACTTTTCAATATATCATATTTTTTTTATTTTTCATGAATGCGTATCTGATTCCAACTATTATTTTCAGTCAATTTTTTTTTGTTTCACCAATAAAATTTTGAGGGGTTTCAAATTTTTGTACAACAATAAAATTTTGTATTTTGAGAGGATTTTAAGTTGTTTTTTTTTTCAATAACAATTTTTCGTTGAATTTTTTTCTGAATTTTATGCGTTTTCATTGAAAATTTTTAATGAAATTATTTTCATAATTTTTGCAGTTTTGAAGCTTCAAACTCTTCACAAATTTAATGTTAGGGGCTTTTTTCAATTTTTATTCTTAGAACTGTTTCATATTCAGTTTTTTTTTGGTTCAGAATTTTTCCAATTTTAATTATTCCCAATTTTTTCTTTTCAGCGTTTTTTTTTTTTTTCTAATTCAACGTTTTTTTTTTATTTTCAAAAATTTTTGGTTTCATTATTTTTATAATTTTTGAATTTCTGAATTTTTAAATTTTTGACTAGTTTCAGTTTTTGGTGAAAATTTTTATTTTTTACGTCTTTTAAAATTTTTGATTCACCAAGATCTAATCGGAATGCCAACATTTTCTCAAAAGTTGTTATTTTCAATCCAAAGAAAAAAAAATCTTGGATGAATGATAGAGGGGGAGTAGAAGAAGTTGAATTTGAATCCAATGCACCAAAGTTGGAATCCACTCATCGGTTAAATCACGTTCGCCCTCAAAATTATCACGATTGATTATCCTCTTTTACCATAATTTTCAATACTGTTTATCTAACGTAAATATTTGCTCTAATGGAGTATCTATCTGTCGACTTACCAGATGACACTGGATATGTGAATCCGAGTCTATTACTCATACTGTATGCTAGAGCTTGATAAACTGGCGAAGTAACGAAAGCATCCATTTCTTTACTATTGGCATTAGCACCCCACTTGTAGCAGTCATTTCTGGCCTATGCCAACAAAGCAGGTGAATGGCGGGATTGACATACTTACATAATTCAAACTATACAGAAATACCTAATTGAGTAATTGTGGAATTTTCGAAGTACCTAGTTACCTACCTTGAGCATGACATCATTCTCTGTAACTCCATTATCCGCAATTTTATCGGCATTAGATCCCAATAACTTATTCGTCAACCTGAGAGCACTGGCTATGGCTCCTGCAGTTTTACTTGTCTGAAACTGTAACGACAGCAACAAATAATATACTCGTACAAATACTTGTAAGGGGGGTGATTTTTTGGATTATTGCCTTACATCGAAGTTATCTTTGGTGGGCCTTTGAGTACTCGAATCGATGAAATCTCCTAAATATGCGGCGAATTGTTCGTGATTATTGTACGCCGTTTTGGCCAATTCTTCGTCTTGTTTTTTATCCAGAGCATTATTCCAAGAGTTTATATTTTCGTAATCTTCCGTACACAGAGCAGAACCTAAATTCCAAGAAGGTAGGTATAGTGATCGCCGAGTAAGTATTTTAGGGGGGGGGGGCATTTAAATCTCTGTGTGTATTTTCTAACTTACGTTTTTCTTTATTATTCAGTTGGATACCCTCTTTCAACGTGAATAGGTTTTTATTCCTTTGGATTTGTTCGTCTGTTAGACTTTTAATTCCGTGCTTTATCAAAGCCCAAACGTAAATTGGGCTGCAAGCTGTTGAAATTATGATTTTTGAGAAAAATTTGAAAAAATATTGATCTCAATAGATGATTAACTTTTACCTCTGTCAATGACTGTCGGTCCTTTAACGGCGTCGTACGAAGTCCAATCTAAAAAGTACTGGTATGGTAGGGTATCCTTAGCGTAACAGTAATCGGAATCATCGCAGCTGGCGTAATATAAAATCGATGTAAAAAGTATAAAAAATTGCACGATTTTCTGCATTTTGAAAAAGCAACAAAAGACTCAAACGATCGAAAAGATTCCAACTTGTCAAAGCTGAAGACTCGAAGTTGACGATTAAACTGACGGTTCAATTTACTTACACTCTAAACTAGAGTCTCGATACCTACTTTTGATGTTGTGGCGCAATAACCCGCTCGGTTATCTGGAATATTTTGCATTCGAGTGGTGTTTATAGGTAAACACGAGATAAGGTTTTATTGGAGTATCTTTTGTGGAAATGCGATTCGGGCTACTTTTATAGCATATTACTCATGTGTCGGTGGCTATATGAGTGTGGGATAGGTACCTACTTATACCTCTTTTACGATACTGTATGACTCATCATATGGTATCGAGCACTCGAATTTGTTAGCTTTTTTCAACTCAAATAAGTGTTTGGTAAGTAGGGTGGATTACGACAGTCATTTTTCTAAAAGAGGAGGAAAATATCATCTGTTGGTAAAATATTATGGATTTTTGATCGTGGGTACTCGAGTATTCTCAAAAGCAACTCATAGCTATGCGTCTTACGTAGGTAAATGTACTTGAAAGTATGACTGTACTTTTTATCAAAATCATTCTGATATGCTTTACAAATTTTTAGAATTCCAACGTGAGAATTGTAGTGATGTTGAGGGAATGAGGGGTGATGGAAAAATGGAACTGGAAGGGGAAGCTGGAAAATGCGAAACTAAAATTAAAATAAAATTACTGAAAACTATAAAATTTTTGGAGCCAAAACCAAAAGTGAAACTGAAAAATGGGAGAAGAAAACTGAAAACCAAAAGTGATATAATTTCAGTTTTTCCTTTCACCTCTGCAGATGTTGAATTGAAAAAAAAAAAGAGAAAAACTGATTTTTTTCGTTTTTCTTTCTAATGCTTAAAAATGGATTAATTTTGGTTGAAAATTTTCCCTCATTATCCATCAATGTAGTACATATTTTTAGTTTTTACACTCCTTATCCAATTTTCATCGAAATTCGTTCGTTTTTGGCGATTTTGGTTTTTTAAATGATATTGTTTCGACTTCGACACGATTAAATTTTGTTGTTCAGACTTTCAGAGTGTCAAACTACCCCGATTTAGACCTTTCAACTTTCAAGCGATCGTTTTGCTTTTGCTCAAAGTTGAGAAATTAAATACTTTTGTTAGTATTGATTTTTCGAAATTTTCGGTTCCACTTTTGTGAGTTGAAACTTGAAGTTGAAACTTTGAAAGCAAAAATTGAAAAACTAAAGTTGATTTTTTATTCTGTAGGAGCGATTGTGGCGAAAAAAGGAATACGAATTTCCAATTCCTATTCTTGGCTACACTGATTTCAGTGATACCGCTCGAAAAAAAAAACAAGACCAACCACGTGAGTCGATTGAACAGAAATTGCTGCTGAAATAGGTAATTTGCGGCAGAAAAAGTGATAAGAGTTGTTTGAATAAGGTGCATTATTGCCATTAAGTAATTTATATAGTACGTAAAACCATCGAACCATTGTCTCTAGTTCTCTATCTGGTGAAAATTCAATTCATCCAACAACCTCATCAACTCAACTTTATTCACCAACTTGCTAGTTCCCAACGTAAGTACAATTATCGTAATCTTTAAAATTAATTCGTAATATCCAAACCCCCTACTCTCATTCAATCTCATATCTACAGCTCATCATGGGCAAAAAACCGAAACAATCCGAGTGGAAACCAGTAAACCCTGGAGACGTCTCCAGAAGCTTCGCAGATCTCATAAGTTTCGAAGAACTCGTCGACTATAAAGCCATTCGAGGTAAAAATCAATACTCCGAGCCGATGTTGGACGACGATGTGTCGCCGAAAAAGAAACAAAAAAAGAAGAAAAAACCAACCGTTTCTGCGAAACAAAAACCATCCGACCAAACGAAAAATTCCATCTCTTCTAAAAAAACTAAACCCAAATCGAAAACCGTCGAATCGTCCATTGAAAATGTAGAAACATCGATAAAGAAACGAAAAAAGAAGAAAAAATCAGTCGCTCAGAAACGTAAACTACCCGACCAGACGAACGATGCATCTGCATCTAAAAAAATGAAAACAAGCTTAGAAGTGGTTGAAACACAGCCGGAGGATGAAGAAAAAAATACCGACGCCGATGTCGATGTCGATGTCGATGTCGATGTTGATGTTGATATGTCTGCTTGGGATGAATTCAACTTACCTGATCAAATAATCAAAGCGCTGGCTGCTAAGAACTTCTCAAAACCTACTGAAATTCAAGTAACGTACTTACTTTTTCTATTTCATAATCGATCGTGTTTGTATTAATAGAGGTATTTTGTCTGATCAGTCTCTAGCTTTACCGGAAGCCATCGTTAAGAAAAAAGATATATTAGGAGCGGCTGAAACAGGCAGTGGAAAAACATTAGCTTTTGGTATACCGATTGTTAATGCAATTCTTAAAGCTCGAGGTAACATACAATTACTGCTGATTTTCTCTTCCAATATTGAACCGAAATAATCGATTTGTTTTCCATCTCTTTAGCTGGAGAGTCCAGAAAAGATGGTAAATTATGGGCATTGATCGTCACACCTACGAGAGAACTAACGATCCAAGTTAAAAATCACCTTACCGATTTATGTAAATTTACCGACATCAAGGTAAATCTTTGTCTACCCAGCTACCTACTTCTTATCTTATTTTTGTTCTACTTTCAACATCTCACGCATTCCAGGTATTGGAAATCGTCGGTGGCTTATCGATCGAAAAACAAAATAGAAAATTATTGGAAAACCCTGAAATTGTCGTCGGTACTCCCGGTCGTTTATGGGAATTGATTCGAACAGAGAACGAACATTTATTGAAAATCGATTTCGTCAAGTACGTATTTTCAAACCCTGGTGATTTTAATCCTACAGTCGAGTATTTTAAATTAAAATTTTCTTGGTTTTAGTTTTTTCGTTATCGACGAAGCTGATCGTATGTTGGAAAAAAATCACTTCGCCGAGTTCAACAATTTACTGGAACGTATGAATTTGACCTCGAAGTCCGGTCGTCGACAAACTTTAGTATTTTCTGCTACTCTTAGCTTGACTCACGCGCCTCCCTCTTACGTTTATAACAAGAAAAAGAAAGGTTTATTTTTATTACATTTTTGATTTAAAATTTTGCCAACGATTTGCTCCATTTTCACGTATGTGTTTGCAGGTAAAATGAAAAACGAGTTGAAGAAAATGACACCCGAAGAAAAACTGAAATCGTTCGTGAAGTCTTTGAATTTGAAAAATCCTGCCATCATCGATATTACAAAAAAGCATGGTAAATATTTGCTTGTTTGTTTTTTTTTTTTTTGCTAAACTAGGCTTCGGTAGAAAATTAATTTTGACGTTTTTTTCAGTATTACCTTCCGGTTTATCTGAAACCTGTATACAATGTTCTGCCGACGAGAAAGATTATTATCTGCATTACTTGGTGAAAATGCACGCAGGAAGAAAAATCGTATTCTCCAATAGCATCAGCTGCTGTCGAAGACTATTCCGATTGTTGAACGTTCTACAGTGTAATGCAAAAATATTATTCGCCGATATTCCTCAAAATCAAAGACTTAAGAATTTAGAAAAGTACGTTCAAATGCCCGTATGTTTCAATGGAAACTGATTGAACTCATCCAACATTTTATACTTCAACTGCAATATTTTTCAGGTTCCAAAACGATCCAAACGGATTACTTTTAGCGACCGATGTAGCTGCTCGAGGGTTAGATATACCCAACGTCGAATATATTATTCATTACGAAGTGCCCAAAGCTAGTGAAGTGAGTACTATGGAAATAATCTGTCTTGAAACGCTCGTCATTATCTGACTCTAACATTAATTCTGGCAGATTTACGTACATCGAAGTGGTAGATCTGTTCGTGGCCTATCAACCGAAGGTACTTCCATTGTAATGGTTAGTCCATCAGAAAATTTCCACTTCGAGAAGATTCGAAATACCCTGGGCAAAAGTGAGTCACACTTGAAGCGAATAATTACCGAGTAATCTTGTAAAAAAATTTCTAATTTTGATTTTTTTCCCCTCAATTTAGCCGAAAAAATATCTCCTTACGTGGTCGCTGCGACTGAAATATTTGCCGCATCTAAACGAATCGTTAATCTCGGCAGAAAAATCGAACAACTCGAGACGAAAATGAAATCAGTCCAGTCTAATGCCAATTGGATGGAAAAATGTGCTAAAGAAATGGATATTTTATTAGACGACGATGACATGTATGCCTAGAGCTGATTATTTTTTAAATTTAGATTAGAATCGAAGTTTAATATTTTTTTTGGTTTGACATTACAGGCCGAAAAAATTCGACGATACTGAAAGAAAATCTAAACAATTGATGATCAAACGATTAAAAGCTGAACTCAAGCAACTCATGTCGAAACCAATCGTGCCTTTGTACGAGTCCCTACGTTACCCTTCTTTCTCATCTGTTGCATCTTATTTGAAAATAAATTCGAACGTTTAATCGAAATTATATATATTTTTTTTTAAATACACAATTTTACACGATACAAAAAAACTTGGGGGAAAAGAAAACAAAATAAATTAATACAATATCAACATAATTATAATACAAAAATAAATCACAAGGCGTTTATAATAAATAAAATAATTTACGCCGGTCGAAAAACATTATTTCTTAATAAAATTCTAACGTAGTGGTAATGTCGCCGAACTGTATTTGCTTCGTAATGTAAAATGAAAGTACATAAATGGGAGTGAAACAAACCCGGGAGAAGGAATAATGACTAAGAAATTCAATTAAGCATCGTATGCTGATTGTAAATATGGTTCCTCTGCTCGCGTACTTGCTTCTTCCATCTATCTTGCTGGGCACTTACTCTATGCAGTACGTTGATATTAGCTGCACCATCGTTCGAAGTACCAGCGCCGCCGCTGATGGTCATTTGTTGCGGTCCTCCAAAGGTTTCGGTCCTCTGATCAGGAACTTCGTCCTACGATAAAATATTCGTTTAAAATACGAAACTTCGTTCTAGTCACAAATTAATAAGAACTTGGTAAACGAAATGAACGTGCAACGAAGCATTAATGATGCGAACGTTAAACATGCGCGATGCGACGATTTACGAGGGTACTTAAAGCGATTAATATCTATGTTGCACATTCATCAGACCTGTAGTACGTGTTACGCGCTGGCGCGATGAATTTCACGACGACAAAACACCCAAAAGTCAGACAAAGCGGACATGAGATTCTTCTCAGAGAAAAGGGAGTAAAAGCGAAATTTACATCGAACATTTATACATGCTATTGCTTCTTTCAGAACTGATGCAATTACTTCCGCTTTAGTAGGAGTTATTGTAATTGAGGCGAACACCAAAGCGAGTAAGTAATCTCATCGAAGGTCCATTTCGATTCGAACAAAATATTCCACCGATTTTTTTTTGAGTTTCTTGGTAACACGTATAACGCACTTACAAGGCGTTCAGCATGGTAATAGTCTTCCATTAAAGAGCATACCTCCTCGTTTGTGTGCTCCACGTAATTACTTCTACGCAGACGGTTATTCAGTAATGGATCCAGACAGATTAGGAACATCATGTAAACCAGTAGCAAAGATATCACCCATACGACTATTATAACAACGACCTAGAAAAATAAAAAATAAAATCGAAGTTTGTATTATCTCATTTTTTGGAACGAACATTTCGTCAGTGATGCAAAACGCACTTTAATTGTTGTGGTATTTCTCGATTCGTATTTACATTGACATCTAGGGCAAGTTTCTACAGTTTTATTCAACGTTTTGCCTTCTGTCGGAGGTATAACAACTGAATCGCAATCACTGCAAATAAAAATTTCCAGTATTACGATCGATCTTGACAGATATAAGAGAGTAAAGGAACTGTGTTTACTTGTTGGGAGGGACACTGGCGATGTGCAATTCTTTGTAGATTTGAGTTCCATTTATTACAGTACAAATGCATTTGCATCGAGCGTCCTCGTAAGACTGGCCCTGAAATACGTATAAGTTTCGAAATTACAGTATATCTAATTAGAAATAATCTGATAACAACTTGGGGTTATGAAGTACTCACTCGGATTACAGTAACACATAATACGATTTTTAGAGCTGAAACGATGAGCAGATTCATTCTAGGTGGTTCCGTGATCAGATAAAGTTCATGTTGCGATAACTGATTCAATCATATAAATTACATTTTATCAATTAATTCACAAAATTCACTGGCGGAACATAAAGTAGAACATTTTCTCCAATTTTTTCTACGTTCAATAAAAAAAATTGTTCTTGTTGTCGAAAAAACAACGTTTAAAACGCAGCGTTGCCATTCGGTATTCAATTTTTATTCAAAAAATCACTAGGAACGCTAGCGGATTTTAAATAAGCACCAATCAAAAATGAGTAAAATTTTGATGACATGGCAGTTCTCAATTCCAAAAGTCAATCAACAAAAACTGCTACTCAGTTACTCGTTTTACGGAGTCGGCAGATTTTTCTCCAATTTTCTATTTTTGTTTTACAGTATTTATCTTAACAACTCTTTTCACCCCTAATTATTCACAAATTCCTCAATTTTTCAGCTACAAGAATCGAATTTGAAAACTAAATTATTGTTTCAAGCTTGCATCATTCACACCTACAAGTAGCCCACCGCATTCATTATCGCTATCAATATTAAATTACCATTACGATCATTACTTATCTTTTGAACTCCGTTCATTGGACTAATCTTCTTTTTTACGAGACTTTCGATAAAATTAATTTTCCTTGCAAGGTTAGATAATCAGATGGGGCGTAGGAACATGATTCACTACTCCACAGCTTCGCATTCACGTGTTGTACGAATTTCTAAAGCTTTAAAACCCAGCCTAGTTCGAAATGAAAAATTATCACAATGCAAAGTTGTAAAAACTGCGTGATAAGTGAATTAATAATTTACAATACATTCATAAACGGATGACGATTTCGCAAACGAACAATAGTTCCCTCAATTCGTTTCATACTTTGACCCTGTAATAATCTAGGGAATTATCTTGGCAAATGACATCATCAATTCTTCATAGAGATAGTTGAAATAAAAAGGAATTTGATTTCTAAAACGTGGTATTCGTAAATTAATGTATTTTAATATATTACAAATAAATTAACCACTTATTATTCAACACGAATTTAATCGAATTTTACACTTCAAATTATTTACTCAAGTGTACAACATTTAATAACACGGAAAACGAAAAACACAGAGAAGATATTACTCGATTAAATATATTGATTTCAATTACTTTTAGTAAAACCTGATGACCGAAAGAAAACGTTTTTGATAAAATTCCGGGAATTATGACGAAGGAATGCGTTGCGATTCAAGCTTGTTTCTTTGTATATACGGGAATGTTGGCTATGTTTAAATAAGATTTTCTGTTTACAACGTCGTATTCTACGCTATAAGTTTTTTTTTTTTTACTTTACACAGAGTTGTAAAATTGTTACGATTGAATTTTTCTACAAGAGGCGTTTCAATTCGTCATAGAATACTAATACGAGAGCTCCGCCGGTACCTCTCAGTACGTTGGAGAAAGCACCTTTGAAGAAAGCGCCACCGCCTTCGGTTTTGAGAATCTTTGCCCAGCAGTCGATGGTGCCTTTGTATTGCTGTTCGGCGGCTGAACGTCCGGACTGCATCATCATTCTTCTTCTTACGGTATCAAATGGATAGGACATGATACCAGCGAAGGTGGTGACGAATTGAGCGATGGCCCATGAAACTAAGAATGGTGTGTTCTTGGGGTCTGGTAACATACCTTTGGCAGTATCGAAGAAACCGAAGTATGCGGCACGGTAGATGATGATACCTTGTACCGAGACAGCGAAACCACGATATAAACCAATGATTCCGTCCGATTTTACAGTTTTTCCCAAACAGTCGGCTAAACCTTTGAATTCTCTTTCGGCTGGACCTTTACCGACATCAGCGGCCAATCTGAAAACAAAATCATGATTATTAGATATTTGAAAATGAATATAAATCGAACAGATGGATATCCAACCAAATTTAATTTACCTGGTACGAGCGAAATCTAATGGATAGACAAAGCATAACGATGTTGCTCCAGCGGCACCACCAGAAGCTAAATTGGCTACGAAGTATCTCCAGAATTGAGTTTTTTTGTCAACACCTTCCATAAAGACTTTCTTGTACACGTCCTTAAATGCGAAGTTCAGAGCTTGCGTTGGGAAATACCTAATAACATTGGCCATGTTGCCTCTCCAGAAACTGACCACCCCTTGTTCTTTGGGGATACGGACGAAACAATCGATGATACCTAGAAATTATCATTTGTACATTAGAAACTTTGCTTAATCGTCTCACATTAAATAGGAATTTAGAATGACATTTTTTCAAACTTCATCGGAGATTTATTAAATCTCAATGCTGAACCTGAACCCAGCTACACAGGCATTTCTAGCAAAATTCAGTCGTACAAACTCATCACAAAACTTGAAAGTAGGAAAGGGAATAGAAAAATATCAATCTAATGTCGCAATTAATAAAGGAATAGAGGACACAGACAACATAAAACGATTGCGATATCGCATCCGTCTACAGTCAACCCAAGACCCGTTAACCCTTTATAGATTTGACATCAGGGCGAGACGGTAACCCCGCAACATTGACCTAATGCACCGGAAACTTCCTAGTAACACTACTCAATTTAAAACACCTCATCGCACATCATTCAGGCAAGTTAACGTACGAGGTAACACCTTTGCGGAGAAATTCTTACAACAAATATTAGAAAATAAACTCGGGGCGTTATGACCTCTACATACCTTTATATTGGTTTTCTTTGGTGATTTGTTTCGATGCATGTTGAACTTGTAGCAGCAATTTTACTCGTTCGATCGGAGCGACGGCTGTTTTCGAAACGGCAGCAGAAATGCCTCCAGCGAGGAAATCTTTTGCAAATGCTACTGCGTCTGGGGACGACATTTTACCACGTACAAGTTAACACAACGAGGCCACGAAATAGAAGAAAGATCGAACCGCAAAGCTCACCACTTCGATGCACTTGCTTAACCAACACTAAAACACAGACGCATTCTTTGAAATAAAATACATCGCCGACATGCGCGGTCAGTAATTAATGGTAAAGCTTCTATTCGTAATAGCAGTTCCAAGATCAATCATACCAAAGTGTTTTTTGATAGGAAAAATAGGTAGGTTCGGTTCAAATAAGTAGGTGAAACAACCTATCTTTTTTCAAAATGCAATGCTGCCGCGTGATTTTTTTCAAATTTTTTAGCCAATTTTGACGTTGCAAAGTTTGGTAGTCTTTTATCATTGTTTACTTCATTTTTTTGAAAAAATTATTTCGAAAAAATTTTCAAACCCATGTATTTTGCCGGTACTTTGCCTGTAATTTCCTTAAATAATTAATTAAGCTGCCGATTCCTTTCGAAATGGAGCCTACATCCACGGCGCGATCTTCTCGACAGCTTGATTTCATTACAGTCTCCAGAAGTAAGTGAATTATGTTCTAAAAATTCTTTATAATACCAATATCACTATTCGACTTTTTTTTCGCAGCAAATGAAGTCTTAATTGGAGCTTCTAATTTGGTAAACAGCGGCAATTGGAACGGTGATTTGATATATTTTAAAAGTGATCAAGAAGTGCCCTATGACGAAGATGTTTGCAATTCATCCAAAAGCTTAAATCATTATTTACCAGTGAGTGTTTGCGATGGTGCCTTCATCGAAGATAGTAAGGTACGTATGATGCATACGGTTTCGATATCGAAAAACCATCAGTCGTCTTTTTTTTCACTGCAGTTTTTTCCCTTACAGGTTGTAGTAGGGAATGATAGCGGTATGCTGTGCATTTATTCGATATCCACCAGCGAATCTACCCACGAAAGTGACGATTCCGATAAATTGACATTTTACAACAATATCTGTACGGTTGAACACGACCGCAGTATATTATCCGTATCACTTTCATCAGATCACAAAAAAGTTGCCACCGGAAGCATGGATCGTAGGTATGATGCGCTCTCAGCAACGTGCCGCAAATCAGCTAACAAATCAACCAATTTATCAACTCGATTTCAGTATCAAATTATGGGATATGGATATGTTTATTCCCGAAACCACTTACGCCGATGCTCATTCGCATTTTGTAACTTGTGTTCGTTATAAACCCGAGATATCTCAACTCGAAGCGGGCGATCAACTTGTGAATCGTATTTTGGTTTCAACCTCTCTGGATGGTCGTTGTATATTATGGGATTCTAGGCAACAGTTTCCAGCTCAAGGTATGTCATTTTTTCGGGTTTCTATATTCCCTACTCGAAATAGTATTTTACGCAACAAGAGAGCAAAGTGTATGAATGCCGACGAGTGCGAAAATTGCAGCACGAGCGTATGCGAGGGCTGTAATCGCA
>FIZT01019138.1:0-18275 GCA_900065295.1 Paracoccus marginatus | reverse complement strand
AATATAATAATGTTGGAACACGAT
Organism: Paracoccus marginatus; assembly: GCA_900065295.1. Classification (NCBI taxonomy): domain Eukaryota; kingdom Metazoa; phylum Arthropoda; class Insecta; order Hemiptera; family Pseudococcidae; genus Paracoccus; species Paracoccus marginatus. Next base: position 18,251 of record FIZT01019138.1, on the reverse strand, counting down.
TTTATCACTAAGCGCGGTCTATGTTAATTCTAAATGGTCTAAGTCTACAGCGCAATGTCACAACAGTCACAACGTTGTTTTTGGTAACTCTGCTAAGCTAAAATGTTTGTGAAATTTTTTTTCAACTTCAGAGAGGCGAAGATGGAAATTTTCGTAGATAATGGAATGGAAACTGAATAACTGATTCTAGTAGTGGCTTAATTTTCTTTTAATTCGAGTATTGTTAACCTAGTCATCAGCAGTTCGATGTCATCAACTTATTCATACGTACGCCTATGTTAAATGATTTTGAGAATTTGAGAAAAAGAGGTAAGGGAATTTTTTCACAAGGTTCTATGTTCTATGAAACTTCTAGATACAATTTTGTGCATTGGTGAATCTTCAATATGAATACGTTACCGTTACAATGTCGTGACTCATTTGTATAAAATCTACGTAGATCAATCACTCATTCATCTATATCAACATTTCAATCAACTATATACGATTGTATTCATACATGTGTTTTGTCGTCATTTTATACTTCGTATCGTGAAACTTGAACGTAAATTAACGCGTTGTAAATTTAGTTTTAAACAACTCTGTTCGACGTAATACTTCAATAGCGGACGTTTTACTGTTGCTTTTCAGAAAAATGGGAGACTCGATTATAAAATTACTTCATTGTTATAACAAAGGATGTGGTAAAACTTTCAACCCCGATAATAATCCCGACGGCGGTTGTATTTATCACAGCGGAGTGCCTTACTTTCACGACGCCTATAAAGAATGGACGTGTTGTAAAAAGAAAACTACAGACTTTACAGAATTTTTGAACATCAAAGGCTGTACTCAAGGTATCCATAACGGCACTAGACCTAAACAGTTGGATGAATGTAAACAAGAATCCAACCCCGATTCGGACAAGCTTATGAAACAGATCGAAAACATGCTAACTCCTATGAACGATAATCGTCGAATAGAATCGACTCGATCATCGGTACCGAATGATTTACCTTTAGTCCCACTTACTCCGGACATATCGCCGCGTCTTCTCCAACAATTAACCGCATCCACGCAAACTGTTCACGCTGAAGTTACCGAAGGTGGTCCTGTACCGATTGGTACAAGTTGTAAAAACACTGGCTGTACCGTATCTTACGATAAAGACATACCTGAAGATTGCGTGTATCATTCGGGTTCGGCTATATTTCACGAAGGACTCAAGTACTGGTCTTGTTGCCGAAAAATGACTTCGGATTTTTCTAAATTCTTAGATCAAGTTGGCTGTACCACTGGTAAACATGTATGGTTTAAGAAAAAAGAAGCTATTCAGTGTCGTGTCGACTGGCATCAAACTGCTGCATCTGTTGTGATATCGGTATTCGCTAAAAATTACGATCCTCACAAGTCTCTCGTTTCTCTGTCTCCCACTCGCCTGAAAATCAGCGTTTTTTTCCCTCGAGAGTCTCAAGAATTTGAAAAACAATACGAGCTGTATGGCGTCGTCGATGTTGAGAAAAGCTCCGTGTCAATGTTGCCTACTAAAGTTGAAATTAAACTGATTAAAGCGTACGGGGAAACGTGGCGCGATATAGAAGCTTCTTCCAAGTGATTGAAAGCGTAGCCGAATTGCTAGTTTGTATTGACAGATTGTACTTGAGTAAGGAAATTAGAATTTTGATTACCTAATACCGTACCGCTGTAACGTTTTCTGATGACAAATTTTCGAATAGGTTTCTTTTACGGGACTGGTTGTTTTTCTTGAAATCGCATATATTTTTATAAACGTTCTTTTAACAGAATTTATTTTTATTTCGAATGAATATTTTATTTTTTAAAACAACTTGTGAAACTAGTGAACTACAAATACAACGATTTTACAATTATAGGCTGTTCATTAATTTATTTCAATTTCATCACAATTCACAATGTACCTAGACTGTTTTCTTTATGCGGCTACTATCTCAGCAATAGCCTAACAAGTTGAATTTTTTTTAGGTAAATGCGATGTCCGATCACGGTAACCACAGAGGACCAGGTCCATTGCCCGATCGTTGGCTGCGCTGTCCTCGTAAAGCAAGCGTCCTAATCGCGGATAAATTTTTGGCATTTAAGACACCGTTAGATGGGAAATTCGACGATCAAATTCCGCCGGCATGGAGATTCCCTCCATCAATGCTATTCGATTGGCTGACCCAGAATAAAATGAAAATGGGCTTATGGATCGATCTAACGCGTACCGATCGATTCTACGATCGTACAGAAATCGAAGAAACCGGTTGTAAGTATTTGAAAATACAATGCCACGGTCACGAGGGAGCTCCTTCGGCCGAACAAACCGAGTTTTTCATAAAAATATGTAAAAATTTCATCGCCAAAGAACCGTTATCGGTGATTGGCGTTCATTGTACGCACGGTTTCAACCGTACCGGATTCATGATCGCGTCGTATCTCGTCCAAGAGTTGGACTTCGGCGTTGGGTGCGCTTTACAACAATTCGCCAGAGCTCGGCCACCCGGTATCTACAAAGAGGATTACATAAAAGCGTTATTCGAACGTTACGACGACGTAAGCGAAGCTACTCCAGCCCCTCCTCGTCCCGACTGGTGTTTCGAAGAAGATACAAACGGCGAGTCCGGCACCAACGGTGGCGGGTCTGATTTCAAAAACCGTAATCGTAAAAGTAAATTCAAAGATAATCCTACGTTTATGGAAGGTATCCCGGGCGTAGTAGCCATCACAGATCGCAGTCAAATTACTAAAATCAGACAACTGGTGCAAAACTTGACTGGTTTCACTAACGACGGATTCGTTGGCTCGCAGCCCGTCTCAATGGATCAAGAGAATATGAAATTTTTAGCTCAGAAACCCTACCGAGTGTCGTGGAAAGCTGACGGTACTCGTTACATGATGTTCATCAACGGTAAAGACAACGTATACTTTTTGGATCGAGATAATAGCGTTTTCAAAGTAAACAGATTACAGTTTTTCCTACGCGGCTCGAAGCAACATCTCACCCATACTTTATTGGACGGCGAAATGGTAATAGACAAGGACGGCGATAAATGCTACCCGAGGTATTTGGTCTACGACGTCGTATTCATCAACAACCATAACGTCGGTAAAGAGCCATTTTTCCCAAAACGACTTAGAGATATCGCCAAGGAAATTTGTGATCCGCGAATCGAAGCCATGAAAGACGGTCGCATTCGCAGAGAAGAAGAACCGTTCAGCGTTAGAGCCAAGCCATTCTACGAAATAACCAAAACGTGCGACCTTCTAGGCGAAAAGTTCGCCAAACAGTTGGCTCACGAGCCGGACGGATTAATCTTTCAGCCATCCGAGGACCCGTACACGTACGGACAGTCGCCCAACGTTCTGAAATGGAAACCACTCTCGATGAATTCCATCGACTTCAAATTAAAGGTATTACCCGAAACTAGAATGGGTTACGCATTCCCATTCGTTGGCCACCTGTTAACCGCCGATAATCACAAGTTCGCTGAACTCAGCAAATGTAACAAGAAACTCAAAGCTTTGGATGGTAAAATAATCGAATGCAAGTTGGAAAACGGACAGTGGATTTTTATGCGCGAAAGAACCGATAAATCGTTCGCCAACGGCAGAAATACCGCTCAAGCTGTGCTCAACAGTATTCGGTTTCCTGTAACCGAAGTTACTCTATTGGAGTTCATCGAATTGCACGGTTTCAAAGATCCGATGCCACCGCCGGTCGCTATTCCTCCTAAACGGATAAAACTTAATTGAAATATCCACCTTTTTACTTATTTTCATAATTCATACGTGTCTGTACATACATAATTACATATGTACGTGTTTCTGTCTATATTTGTGTATGTTTTTTGTGTAGAAAATTTTGTACAGTCGACTAATTTCATATGTATTGTAAAAAATGTAAAAAAATTTTTTTGTTACTCGAGCGTAGTTGAATTGCGATTCAGAAGGATTATCATTTATCAATGTAACAGTTCGCCAGCGTGTTAAACTACTTGAATTTTAGCTACGTAAATTAAATTGTCTTTATTTCGATTCTTTTGTTGTAATTTATCATCTTTTTTCAACTACGCACTTATTCATAACATTATAAGTTATAAGAATTTATTTTTTCGATGCAAACAGGCTATTTATTGAAACCTGCATAAATTGTGGGTGAGTATTTGTAATTTTCCAAGATTGTTGATAAATACAATTATTTATTTTTGTGAAGTCGAACGCACTTCAGTTTTGTAGAATCGAAGTGTTTTGTGTTTTTTTTGTACTTCTGCGATCATAGACACAAGTAAAAATTAATAGTAAAGAATTGCGCAAATATACATGAGTAAAACACTGTCAAACGATTTAATGATCTAAATAAAAATCGCGGTTACATGGTTTCTTGCACAAAAAATGTTCGTAGAATAAAACAGAAGATATCTACAGTGTTGAAGTTCAACTCCTAACGATACAGTTCTTCAGTTTGTTCTCCAAATACTGCACTCTGGAGATGAGTTTCTCTTTAGCGCTGAATTCGTAAAAAGGAATAATAATTAATTTATAATCGGCCTTCTCTAATAATCGGTGATACAAAACCGTTCTTCCGTGAGGATCTTCGTCATTTCCACGACATACGTCGTGATAGTTCAAAGCCATAATGGCAACTCTGAAAAATGAAATCCATAAGAAGATATTCGCTATCGTTGGAAATGAAAAGCAAATCAATTACTTGTGTTCTGTTCCTTTCGACCATTCTGATACTTTAATTGGTTGCGAGTTGGAATTCAATCGACATTCGAAATCTAATCGAGAACTTCAAATTAATAATAGTCGATTCAGAAAATGACAAAAAATAAACACAAACCTATTAGAAATCCCATTTCAGTATTTACATCGGTTTTGAGATACTGCGTAACGTCAAATAGATTCGTAAAGGTTTCTTTTATACAGTTCATCGTCGATTGTTTCTCTTTCGTTCTCACCAAAGGAACATCGAAAATGTTTGAAGGTTTAGATAGTAACGAGCCTATAACATTGATCACGATGAATAGTGAAAACAATTGGTACGATCAGATCGTTTTGAAAAACAGTGTAAGTACCTTCGTAGTTGCTTCCCAACTGTTGAGCTACACCATTGATGTTTAATAATTTCATTTTAGTAACAACGTGAATAGTACCTGCAATCGAATGACAAAACTAGTGAGTTGAATAAAATTAACAGAAATGAAAAAGGACCGTAGAGCAAAAATATTACCATCCGTAGACGTTAATTTATTAATGAAGTTTGGATTTAAGACAGAATTCAATAAATTTCCATCAAATTTTTGTAGTACAACCAAAGACCATACTAGATCTAACCAATCTTGCTGGTTCACCATTTCGTGTTCTTTCAGAAAAGGTTTCAGTAACTGAAATATTTCGTGAATTTGTAGCGAGTTAATTAAATCGTCAAAAAAAAAAGAAAAAAAGACAAAACAGACGATGATTGCAAATTACCTGATAAATTCGCGAGAATCTCTCTGGAATATAATTTATATTACCTAAGGCCAGTACGAGAGAAACATATTCTTTTGGCCTACAAATAGAAGAATTTTCTACGATCCAATTACACAAGTTTTCGAGTAATTCTGAAAATAAACGATTGATATACAATTTTGAAAAATATTCGAGCAGATGGATTTTGTCAAGATGAGAACGGTGATAACCTGGGTCTTTGTATTTCAATATTCCAGCACTTGTAACTATCGAGCCGACTACAGCGGGTACTTTATTTGTTTTCAACGTAGTAGCAATATCTGCGGTAACTTTAGCCAATAACACCTACAAACATAGACGAAAATAAATCAGTAGGATGAAATAAAACTTGCAAACTGAATCAAACAGTTGTAAATTTACTTCATCGGGAAAATTCAATGCAGCGCAAGCATAAAATACATCGGCAGCCTGTTTCAATTCTAAAGTTTCCGTTGATCGGCCAATGTTGAACGATAAAGATCTGAGAATTGGAGTCGATCTTCTACCTTTAACTGCCAGAGAGTTCATAACCTGAGTAATAAGAAAATCTTTTAATTTACCTACGAGTAATTCAATGTGAGAAAAAATGATATCGAATGTCGGAGTGTAATTTCATTACTTTGACCATTTGCGGTAAACTAATCGAGGTGATGAGCTTAGCGGCTTGATCATCGGCAGCAACGCCGAGTACGACTGATAAATCACCTAAATCTTGATTAATTCCAGTTTCTCCCAATACTCTGCATATTTTCGCGTATCTTACGTCTCCTTCGAAGTCTGACATTTTGATTTTACCCAAACCGGCCCAATCGGCCAATTTTGAAACAATCTGTAGTTGATTGAAAAATTAATCATTAGCAATGAAATCGAATCGAAAGGTTATTCGCGTTTTGTAGTAGTTCAAACCTTCAAAGCATGATGTTTAGAGACGTGATTTTCGGCAATTGAGAGCAAGGCATCGATATCAGAAGCTTCGGCAATTTGAACGTCTACCGCGGACACTACATGACGTTTTGTTGTAACCGATAGTTCTTTAAGAGATGCAAATGCAGCAGCGACCAGCTTCGATCTTTCTTTATCGGATACTTCGGTTTTGGGAGCCTCCTCAGGTTTTACTTCGGTGCCAGTTAGCGTAGAACTCGCAGCACTACGCGGATATTTCGTAATTTTTACAACTCGACGAATACTCGACCATCGTAACATTGTAAATAGGGTGGAAGTTATTTTGAAATTGAACCTGGAACCCTGGAAGTGATGATGAAAGAACCAATGAATAACTTACTGTAATAAATTCTAACCTTGCAGTGGAGTTTTGGAATAGAAACGTGTGATATTGTTACATTTCGTCACTTTTTGAATGATATTTATTATTCAGCAAGAATTAATTTAAAATTTTGACATTGTCAATTTGAATTCAATCGAAAATCGTGCTTCGAGCAGAATTTTTATCAATTTTACTTCAAGTTCAGTTTACGAGAAACGAGATTCACCGAGAGCAAGGGGGGAAATTTCAAGTTGACTTACTTATTTCCCTACACTGATATAAAACAAACCAATCAAACCTGTCAGCAATATTTATTACGTCATCGCAATCATGAATGAATAAAAATAAAATAATTATTTACATTTTTTTTTGTACATTAAAATTTTTAAAAAAATGACTTATGAGAACGCAATAATAAAAAACTATGATCAAAATTTAACATCGTCAAAACTACTCTCACTTTCCCAAATACTAGACCATACTACAGAATACAAGGTACATAAATGTTACAATATTAAACCAACATAGAAATTAGAAACGTTTATAAAAGTCGTTCACAAAAAAGAAAAAAAAAGAATGATACAATATTTTTTACATAAACAAACACATTGCTTTCTTGAAATCATAATCACGGATTCTAGCTAACCAGGCTTAGCATGTTTTTTCTTTTTCCTTTAAGAGTAACAGCTTTAAACGAACAAACGTCAAGTTGTCAGCAATTGGTCCAAAAAACCGGTTTAAATTTTTTCATATCACTGACCAATAATTCCAAATCAATATAGGCTAATCTCCCCCAATGTTTCAGTTTCATTTATCTCGAAGAAAAATTGTATTGCGTGTTCTACATCCTCGTATTGTTTCACTATAAAGGGTATGGGTATTCCCTTTTTTGCAACCAGATGGTTATTGAAATTTCTATATTCCCTTTTTCTAAAAATTTATTGAAGTCGGATTCTGTTTCATCAGTTGCTTCTTTCTCTTCTCCGCAGTTTTCTCGGGTTCTGTTTTTTCAAAGGCTCCTTTCTCTATCCCAGAAAGTGACGTTGATTCGATCTTTTTTTCGCCAATAATATTGAGTTTTGCGCCTTCTTCGGTGCCTCAGGTTCTGTAGCGGATTCTTCATCTATTTTAGAAAGAATCAGATTTGGTAGCTTTACTGGTACTGGATTTAACGCCTTTGTCGGAATCTTTTCTTTTCCTCAGGTGCTTCTGGTTTATGAAATCCTTTATCTAATGTCAAACGAGCACCTTCACCAATATGCCTGAGGTCAACATCCAACATTAACTCGTTAACCTTTACTGTTAAGGTACGAATTTCTGTTGCGAGTGCTTCCTGAAAAAATTAATAACAATGCGTTTCAAATCATGTGTTTGTTTTTACATAGAACAATGGTAAAACTGTGAGAATAAATCAATGATTTACTTACAACTAACACTGAGTTAAAAGACTCATTTCTACTTTTCTTGATCTGTAACGAATGCAAAAAATAAATCATCATTCATCTTATTGCTGGAAAAGATCAAAACCTATAGAAAATATGATTGTGATTTACCTTTAACAAAATAAGTTTTCTGTCGCCCAAGAAATCAAAGCCCAACTCCTTCAAATCGCATCATGGAGGTAGCTGAGAGTTCCAGTTCTGATTCGTCCATTGGTGAACCTCGGACCAAAATCTTCTGCGTCCTTCTTATCGAAACCGAGCTAATAGACCGTCCATTCTTCTGAGAAATTAAATGAGTGGGTCAAGCATCGCGTAGCAATTAAAAAGAAGAAACACCATAATGATGAAAAATCAAAAATGTACTCACCCTTAGAAAGAATCATGATTAGTAATATTAGTATTCAATTTATCAGCTATTACTACGAAGTGAAACTAGGTGAAACCAGCCTGTCAAAGGAAAATTAAATTTGAATTACAAGAACAAACGATAAAAATTGTCACACACTTTCTCGGTAATTTTGAAATTTTCGCAAAACAAACAAAACTAAACTTGAAAAAAAAAAATAAAAATCGTGATGCCGCCTGAGCTTCAACTTCCAAGTTCCACGCTCGATCTAGACATAAAGTCCATCACAAGTCTGTCTTGATCCAGCATCCACGTGTTGATCTCGTTGAAATTCGGTGATTAAAATTTGAAAAAAATTATTCGTAAAACAAAAAGTTCTTGATTCGTGCCTTTTTGCGGCGTTCGCAGTTATGTGATTAAATTTTCAAGAAAATGTTTCGGACGTTGGTTTCGGACGTGTTGATTTGAGCACTAAATTGTCACTTTTAGAAGTGGTTTTCGATACACATTTCAAACCTTTTCTCATATTTTATCATTTCGAAAACGAATTTTACATGGCGGGGGATGGTGATATAGAAATGATAGTGTCTTCTGAACTAAACATCGACAAATGTCGGAAACTTGCGAAGAAGCATTTCGATCTGGTGAGTACACTGTTATTATCAATACCTGATGTTTAGGTATCTAATCGTTTTTCAACTTCTGTCATTCGCAGGATCTGCATAGTACGGCGCTGTTTTGGGCAGATAAAGTATGTTCCTTGAGTAATAACGAGCCTCAAGATGTATACTTTCTCGCAAGATGTATGTTTGCTATGAAACAATACCGCAGAGTTATTCTAGTTGTGCAAACGATGGGCTTGGATAAGGTAATTTTTGAAAACAATACGGTATCATTTTTTATTCTTTCGGAACCGTTTCCTCAACGATTTATTCATCTTTCAGACTGATATTCATTGCCGATACATTGTAATCAAATGCCTAATCGAAGTAAAAGAATACTCCGACGCTTTGAGTATGTTAACGAATGAAGACGTCAGTGATAAAAAACACTCTACGACTTCTCGTACTTTCCAGAACTTGGATCAAGATTCTTTAATTAATCTTTTTAATGTGTGCGAAGAAGAATGTGCCAGTGTGAGCTATATTAATTATTTAGATTTTAATTTTCGATAAATTTTACGTTATTCTTTTCGTTGCAGTTACGAAGCGCTTTGTTAACGTTGAAAGGGCAAGTTTACGAAGCATTAGATAATAGAAATTTAGCAACAGACTGTTATAAGGAAGCTTTACGCAATAATATTAACTGTTTTGAAGCGTTGAACGCGTTACTACAGCATGGTTTATTGACTAGTTTAGAAGGTATGTTTGGCCATTTCTTTTGGTATTTTTTTCGATTTTTTTCCCTAATTTTGTGGTGTTTTTTTCAGCTCAAAACTTATTAGAATCGTTTACCCCTCAAGAAAACAGCGAGAATGTTGAAGATGTTGTGACTAAACCGCTTTATCAAACTTTGTTGAGATCTTATATAGGCGATAGTTTATTACCTCCGGAAGTTTCGATAGTTTTGGCTCCTGCTCTAGAAAATAATTCTGATGTACTGGCTGCTGAAGCAGAAAGACTGTATTTTAATTGTTCCTATAAAGAATGTTTCGAATTGACTGAAATGTGAGTTCAACAAGAATTAGTATAAATCTGAGTATATCAAGTGCTTCTGAATATTTATTCATGTATTTTTTTTCAGAGTGTTGAAGAAAGACAGATACCACACGCTTTGTTTAATGACTCATATTGCCTGTTTAGTTGAACTTGGATATAGTAATAGTGAGTACAAGCCTAATTTCGATTTAGCCTATAAAGCGTTGCTTTTTGCTCATTTGAAGTTTGTTTCCTGCAGAATTATTCTACTTAGCTCACGAATTAGTTGATGTACATCCAGAAGCAGCCATATCGTGGTTGGCTGTGGGATGCTATTATTATTTGATAGGTAAGCAACGCCTAGTTATTAGAAGTAATTTATAATAACACGAAATCAATGTCGAATCGATCCGTAGGTAAACACGATTCGGCGAGAAGATACCTCAGTAAAGCTACACTGGTCGATAACATGTTTGGTGCAGCCTGGTTAGCGTATGGTCATTCGTTTGCTGCGGATAATGAACACGATCAAGCGATGGCAGCTTATTTTAAGGCTTCTCAACTTATGAAAGGGTATTTACATATTTTCAACAACCTACGTTTCGCTGAAATAACAATTAATTAGGCTTCAACTTGCAGATGTTACTTACCGTTATTATATATCGGACTGGAGTGTGGATTAACGAGCAATACGGTTCTGGCGAATAAATATTTCCAAGAAGCCCGACAATTAGCGCCTAAAGATCCATTTGTGATGCATGAAATGGGTGTTATAGCGTATCAGAACCACAGGTAAAAATCTATCAGTGATACGTCTTCCTATGTTAAAAAAATTCATTTTCACGTATTATAATGATGAGAATGTTTTTGATGCAGATTTGATAAAGCTGAGCATTACTTCATGGAAACTTTGACGCGATTGAAAGAAGTAAACGAGCCTTTACTGGCAGATAAATGGGAAGCTTTGTTTAATAATTTGGGCCATGTTTCGAGAAAATTGAAAAAATACGATAAAGCTCTAGAGTACCATCAACAAGTACGTGTATTTTGAGTGCAATTTAATCAAAAATGATTATTTTAACGCTTTCAAATGTTGATCAGGCTTTATTATTTGCACCTTTAAATGCGTCTACGCTAACTTCCATCGGTTTGGTTCATTCGTTGTGTGGGAATATCTCGGAAGCTGTAGAAACACTACACAAATCGCTAGGGCTCCGGAGAAACGATTCGTTTACGACAACTTTGCTAAATTACGTAATCGAGCAGTTGGTAGATCACGAAGAACCCTTTGAAGGTATATTTTTACCGATGTAATGTATTTTCGATGTCATCGAAGAACGAGTCTTGAAATAGATATTATTTTCAGGATCACAATTAGTCGAAAGTATTAAAATAACTAGCGAAGATCTTAAACCGAAGTTTAAGAAAACTGCTTGGACACAGAATCCAGAAAGTCCTATCGTATCGTTTGAAGAAAACGATCCGATGAATAACGATAACGATCAGAATTACTCCGCTCTCAGTATAGATACTGATATGTAAGTTTCGGGTCCTCTGCTCATAGTTCAAAATATTTTAGTTATAGGCCTATTATTTTGAACACTTTTTCAGTAGTTTTTAAATGTGTCGATATCGTTTTAAAGATTATGTTAATTTTATATAGGAGCTGAACGTTAATGGCTTGAAGATTGAAGAACAACAACGATGAAATTTCGATTTTTTTTCACTGTGTGAAGTCTGTTGCCCAAGGTCCTTTGGGGAAGTGATGTTTGCCTTTATGTTGAATTTTTTTTACTTTTATTGTTCAAAAAAAATGAATTGAAAATGTTTTTTATTGAAAAATAAACATTATGTGCCTCGTTTCCAAAAGTTTCTACGGCATTATTTTTTATTAAAATATTTAAAAATCAAGAAAATTGAAAAGTAATCAATTAAGATTTATGATCCATTCGATTTCTAAACCAAACTTTTCTAATACTGACGTCTCATGTGCTAGGCCTAGCAGTGGTTTTCATTTTATCTCTTCAAAAGAATTAAGGATATCTCAAAGAGTAATTGTTAAAATATTTCGCATTATTTTCAATTCTTTCACCTATAAGTAATTAAAAAAGTAACGACGAAAAACCTGAATTTTCAATTATTAAAATCATGGATTTTCGATTTTCCAATGTCAATTTAGGTAACGGGCAAATTCGTTCCTTGAAATTCGCGAATAATTTTTAAAAAGTTGATCTGCTGGCAGCACTGGTTTACGTTAACTATCCATTGAATTTCTTTATTGTACCTGCACCCTGTACTAAATTTGCTTTGTCATTCTAACTTTAAATTAACATCTTTGTTTTTTTGTTTTGTTTTAATTTAATAGTGTGCAATTTCGGAGTTTTGGTGTCAAAGTATATTTGTTCGCGCATATAAGTAAACGTAAATTGTCGACAAAAGTATTAATACGGGTTGTTGCTGTTGAATTTACTAATTGCGTCGTCGCCATTTTCTCCTGTGCCTTTTAATCATCGATAAACGAAGCAAATTATAGTTGTAAGTATTTCTCGGTGAAAAAGCTCTTGTTCGTTTAACATATTCGCGAAATGGTGATATAATTCGAAACCAACAACTAAACTTTTATAGGAAAAAAGTCGCGCATCTACTAATTACGCCTATTTGTTATTTGTTTTTAATCCGAAACGTAATTGCATTATTGTGTTTGATGATAACTGGATTCGATTTCTTTATGGGTGTATTGTGAAAAATTCTCTCAGTTTGGAATGTTTTGATTTACGAATACGCTTTAAAAGGTAAAATCTTCGTAATAATCGAGGTAGGCGATGACTTTTGAGGAATTTTATCGTTAACCTATGGGAATGATTGTGTCGAGGACCTGTTTGTGTTTGAGTTCCGTACTTTGATAATTGTTTTTCTTTGTTACTTAGTTACTTTTATGCACGGCGAAGATTGTTTAACTCGGTGGAAAATGCCAGTGTAGCTGGTTTTTTTCATTGTGATTACATATGTCGATTCGTTGGCTATTGTGTGCATTTATTGTGGCAGTGACGCAATATCCTATCTCAACCTCATTTGATATATTATTTGATAAAGTACTTATCTAATTTGTCGAAGATTACCATAAATACCACGAGCATTTAATAGATAGTACGAATTTGGATTCCGTAGGGGTTTGTTATCGCCGTTTTGGTAGCTTCAAATTGGTCGCAAAATCATCCGTATTGTACAGACGACGTGAAGAAGCGAAAAAAGATATGTTATATGTTGCTTTGTCGCCGTAGTTCCTGTTTCCGCACCTCGTTCGGGCGACTATCGCCATTAATCACTGGGAGGTTTGTTCTCTTATCAAAGTATTAACCGACCTTGCCATCAACATCGCCTCTTATGGAAGTCTTTTTGGTAATGGTGACAAAATTCGCATGCTCGAACGTTGCCGAAATTAGAACATTTTACATTTATTTATTTCGGTTCGCATTGTTCGCTGGTGCTCGTTTTTTAAACGGCTGGTAGAACAGTACGTACATATACGAATGCTGGGAACGATGAGTAGCGTTTCAATTATCCACATTCCTTTGTATTCGCACAACTGATAAATTTGTAATTGTAATTCTATCCGTGTTCATTATCTATTGTTTAGATTAATCGTTTGGCGTACACTGTCAACCGACTCAGCCTCTAAGCCTAATCCGCTGAAAATTTCAACCCGAGCTTGATCGAATTCGCATTATTCCTCTTCGTCGAGTGGACATTTCGTTCGTCGTTATCAATATTTTGATGCCAGAAAACGTTTACTTCTATGCGTAAACTGTCTCTACTAGTTTTTGCTCTTCGTATTTTCAAATTTCAAATTACCTACCAGTGCTACGAGCGAAATCGACTGTTTTTATTTCATATTAATCGTCTTCGTTACCGCCTGACTGCGGTAATGGTCTGTCGACATTCGAAATCCATTACCCATTATCAGCAGGTAAAAAGATCTTTTGTCGTTCATGCTGCGAATCAAACTTGTCATCTAGGAAGTATCTACTCGTTCCCTTTTGTTCCATGAAGGAGAAAAAAAAGGGCGAGCATTTGTTTGTGGAACGAAACGTAATGACTTTTTTCTTCGTTAATTATAATGTACCTCCTTCGTCAAGGTTGTAGCTTCGTGGTACGGTAACCACCTCGACGTCGATGAATTTGAATTTCTTCGATTGAGATTTCGAATTATTCTCGGGTCAGTGTTGTTAATTCGTGTTCGACTTCCAGTCGAGCTCGTATTACTTTTATTTCTGCAAAATGCTCTGGTTATTCGGATTCTTATTTTGTTCGAGAACGTTGCTGATGGACTTTAGAATTGATATCGTTGAAAGTCTTATAATTACCTGTTTGTTTTCTCGTGTAGGTACTTTCGACGTATTTGCTCTGTTTCATACATATCATCAGGAGGATCTCGCATCAGAGGCAGTCAAAACTTTTGCGACGTCCTGCTTAGCCTGTATTGTAATTCAGTTTTTGATTAATACTGATTTTTTGCATTTTCCAACGTTTCTTCTGAAATGATTTTTTTTTTTTGGCAGAAAGAAAAAGGATACCCTTAGAGAAAATGACAAAGGGCGACAATTTTCTCAATTTTCCTCGTCCAGACAGTTTTTGAGACGCCTATTTGACAGGTATTGCTTAAGGTCAGGGCCCAGTAGGCTGGGAAAAATTTCCCCATCAAGGTCGTACAAGATACGAGAAGCTTTACCTTCGCCTTCGCGACACGTGAAAGGGAGACTGTTGTGAAAAATAGAGAAAGAGAAAAACACGTAGAATAGTGTCGAACACAGTGATACAGTCGACTTATAGCTCGCAAAGAGAAATGATTTTCATAAAACTGCCTCGTAAACAACACTGTTTCTTATTCAATACGTTTGTATGGCGATGGTAAGGTAAAATATACGTGCTTGTGTGATTGTAGTGGTGATAATACGTAGCGTGTTTCTGTTGCTGGTTAGGTACTTGTATGTGCAGTAAAATAGCAGTCGGTTTCGAAGGCGGTTCTGTAAATAGTCTTGTTTCTGCGCGTATAAATTGTGTTATAATTCATTCATTCATGTTAGATTAATTTTTGAAAAAAATTGTTTTCCAATTTTCGTGTTTTTCGTCCCATATTTATAAATAGTTCGTTCGAAGTGTAAATTTTGCTCATTTTTAGTCGTTTGTGTTGTTTATTCTTTTTTTATTTCGGTGTTACGATTTAATTTTTTTTCTTCTTCGATAATCTTCAAGTTTTTTTCGGTGCTGTTTTCTTTCCTCAGTTGGTTATCGTCGTCGCTGCGGTGTTGGTTCTCCGCTTATCAGTTACGAGCTGGTGGAAATTTGTATTTTTTTCGAGGTGTGTTCAACTGCTGCTTTTGTGTAATTGAATTTTTTTTTTTTTACGTGCCTGTTACGATGTCGAGTCGATTTTGATGCGTGTGCGAGTGTCATATTACTCGTCGTTGTTTTAGAGTAACCTACCTACCTATGTACGTCGTATATATGAAATTGCTCATGCGACGTGTGTGAATTAGATCACTTTTTTTGAAGACTTTTTTTTTTTTTGTATTTTTAGGTGTGTTTTTTTTGCACGTGTATTATTCATACGTTTTATGTGTCGTGATTTTAATAGCTATCGACTATAGTGACGTGTGATTCGAACGTGTAATAATTACGTTTTGTTTTTTTTTTCTCTTTGATTTCATGTGTTGTTTCGCGCATTACCTTACCACTTACGCAGAGGAGAAAGAAAAATTTCGAAATTTGGCAGCAATGTATTTTCTGTGGCAACGAATTCATCATTAATGTAAGTACGACGTACTCCACGGTGAGGCGAATTTCTATACGCTTATTGTAATTGTGTACGTACACGTATTGCACGTATATACAACCACATGTATGGCTTTATGTGTACGTAGGTGTAATGTAATTACCTATTTTCAATTGCTCGTGTGTAGGTTTACTTTAGGCGTATGAAAAAATGGCCTATTTAGCTGTCTCGAATGAAAATGAGGAATAGTGTACGCTGGATAGGAGGTGTCTCGCGCTTCGACTTTGATCACCCGTTGTAGTGGAGTATTTTCCTAGTAGCATGAGCCAGACCATTGACCCCTTATGTGTAGAGTACTATATATGTGAACGGTGGTTGTAGCGTCGAACAGCTGTTTTTTTCGACGACTACGACGAAGGGGCACGCCGAACGATGACGTTGGCGCTGGCAAAGCGGTGCGGATGTATACGTCAGACGACACGGAAGATATAAATGTGTATTATAATAGATCAAGGTACCGATATACGCCACACGTAGTGCGTACCCTCTCTGTCTGTAGCTGTACCTACATACATATATCTTGTGTGCAGTACCAGTACACGGTTGTACTGCGTATGTATGTAAATTACTAGTCGAATTCGTTATACGTCGTGGTGCGAAGGGCCAAGTTGCGCTTGAACAGGCTGCTCTATGTGTGATCCCAGTGGAGAATTTTTATCAGGGGTGACCACGTCAGTTAATGTGATGGTTGACGGGGTTGAGTATTTTTAAAATGGTGGCGTAATTTAGTCGGAAGATCCTCGCCTATGTTACTTTTTCTTTTCATGCTTATCGCGAACTCGAAGTTTGCCCTGATAAGATATCATGTTTATCGCTTCAGAACGACAGCAGCATTGATAGTGGTTATAGAGAATTTGTAATTTGTATGTGCTGCGGTTCGTATGTTGCTTGAGTTTCTGCATAAATTATGAAAATTTTGAGGTTTTACTCGCGTAGAATGATGAGGAAGGAGTAGGTTTGATCAATTTTAGGGTTTGCTGCGCTGAAGTCGATTTAGCTATATTTTCACCCTCCTCTAACGTTGGGAAAAATTATGAGAAAGCTGAATTTCGCATTATTTGTTCGGAATGGCTTTTCGATCAGCCTATTAAAGAATACTCCCCACAAATTTTGCGTTGCCTTTGCATATGAGGATAGTACACTTTGAAACCCACTGTTTTTTTTAGCTCTGAGGCACTGTGAGGCCTTTTTTTTTTTTTTTTTTTTTTTTTTTTTTTTTCTGGAGGCCATCCATTCCCATAAGGGTGGAGGAAGTTTACTGAAGAAATATTGGGATACATTATGGGCCACAACTCGCCACGCCAACCTCCCCACATACCATAGGTTTCTCGGGGAGGATTGACGGGCTACAAGGGGGACACACATATTATCACACACATTTACGAAGGAAATTATGCATACAAAAAGTACAGATAAAATATTACGAAGTACAATATCGCGGCCAAAATAAAAACTAGATACATAAACCACACCGGCCGATCGCAGCCTGACAAAAAGGGCCGAACAACCGGGGCCTCTGCGAATTGATGGAGTGAAAATAATTATACGAAGGCGCCCAATGGCGATGGTGCGAGTTAATAGAGGAACACATGTTAGAGGTTTGAAAGGTGAGGATGAGGAAAAACACTCGCTGGGATGTAACAGGGGAAAAGGAAAAGGACCCGCAGCTGGTATCACTGCGGGGGAGGGCTCTCCTTATTTGTTGTGTTGGCGGGAGAGACTCGCCATAGGGAATGAAATCGTCGGGAGTAGCTTTTAATAGGAGAGGTTTTCCAGGCCTCCCCCTCTAGCCCATAATTGCACCCCTACCCTTGTCCGCGACCGCTTATTGGTTATTCACGGCTAACCTGGACAAGCATACACCTGAGCAGGCCGTTCCACTATCCGCAACCCGTGGACGCGCCCGGTTCCAAAGGATGGCCGGTGGAAGGCTATCTGAAAGGGGCAAGTGAGGGCAGAGGGCCGCACCGCGGCGACCGCAACCTTAACAGAGGACCCGAGGTCGAACTCCGAAGGGCCGGCCGTCGCGAAGCGTCACGCCGCCAACACCTCCCCACAAAACGGAGAACCCGGCACCCCGGGATATAATGTGTACCTAGTCTAGATGTACAACATATATTTTTTCAGATTTTTTTATAGGGGGTGGAACACCTTCAAAAATGCAAAAAACTGATTTTTTCACCATTTTTCCACCCTTAAATGAGTCAATTTTTGTCAAATAAAAATTTCAATGTCAAAT
>FIZT01019125.1:0-10104 GCA_900065295.1 Paracoccus marginatus | reverse complement strand
AAAATTAGTGAAGCAGCCGTTTGAACCAAAAATTGAAAAAAATTTTTAAAAAAAAAAAAAAAAAAAAAAGAATCACGATACTTATTTTTGCAATTTTCTCTTCACTTGTGCAAATTGTTCATTCCACTCCTATTTTCGTGAATTGGGTACTTACCTACCACATTTTCTTCCCTGAAACATCATTCACCTAGTTTCGAATAGCTTCACGCTTCATCCTTCTGCATTTTTTTACCACTCGTTATTTTTTCATTTATTTTTTTTCACTTTTTTTTCGAATCATTCATACATTTTCACCACTTGTACCATTTTCACTAATCCACAATTATTATGATCGTAAATTCGTATAAATAATAATTATATCGATTTTAAATCACTACCAGCTATAATCATTTGAAAAAAATCATATTTTCGTCAGTTATTTTGAATATCTACCCAAAAGAATACAGAGTGTTTCATGGTAGAAGTAAAGAATTCCAGGCAGTGACTAAGCAACATATGCCGAGTCCATGTATGTTTGTTTGCTTTGCCTTTGAGCCGAAGGGGCCAAACTACACTGATTCATTTTTTTTCCAATTTCGCATAATTACTATTTTCAAGTGATTAAGTATAAATGGAGAACCAAAATAGGTATAGATTTGAAATTTGTTCGAGGTACCTAAGAGAGAATTTCATTTGGATAATCATGGTGTAACCGGTTTTTGTGATTGAAAAACGAGGAAAGGGAACAGACAGTTCGTGAAATAATGAAAAAAACATGTACCTACCTACCTACCTTCTAAAACCTTCAATTTTCATAATTTCCGTTGAACTATTAGAAAATTTGTTCTCATAGAACATCAACTAAATTGATGTTAATAGGTTCACTTTTTTCATTTCGTTTTTCTTTAAATTTTAGAATTAAAAAAAATGAAGTGTTTCAAAAAAGAAATTTGGAAACATTTAAATTTTTTTTAATTTATTTTCCAAATTTCCAGCAAAATTGAAGAATTTCTTCCGTTTTTATTATTA
Organism: Paracoccus marginatus; assembly: GCA_900065295.1. Lineage (NCBI taxonomy): Eukaryota > Metazoa > Arthropoda > Insecta > Hemiptera > Pseudococcidae > Paracoccus > Paracoccus marginatus. Next base: position 9,096 of record FIZT01019125.1, on the reverse strand, counting down.
TTTGTTTTACATTCAAATTATATTCCAATCAACTGATTATCAACGAAGTGAAAAACATTGATAATACGTGAGGTCAATTTCATCCAATTATAAAGCTGTCGTTTAAAATGGCACGTAAAAGCTGATGGGCATTTATGCAATGTACTCGCATGAGATGGAACCTTGATTGAACCGAATTAAATCAAAAATAAAATTCTTCCCAAAAGTCAAAGACCATACATAAACGATAACATCGTTAACTCGTCATTACGATTTAAAAAAAAAAAAAACACAGTTTTTTTTTACGAATAATTACAACTTGTCACGATTATCTCGATACATGCGATGATTATAAGAATGCCGCTCAAAAAGACACAAACGTTTTAAATTTTTTCACACAAAAGAGAAAGCTTTCAGACAGTAAACGTTTTGTTCCTTTTAATCGTTGAAGTGACGAAAATTTCGAGTGTGTTGGAACAAAATGGACAGATTCGTCGGAAAAATCGCCGTAGTTACCGGTACCAGCTCAGGAAGTGGCGAAGCTATTGCCAGGGAGTTGCTGAGATACGGAGTTCATGTAGCCGGATTAGCAAGACGGATTGATAGACTCGAGGTGAAGTAATTAATTGCCATAATATATACAAAATATGTGTAGTTGGTTTTGTACGATAGAATACTTTGTTCAAAACTAGGTACTATGTAAAGAGGTGGATAGTTCTCCGGAATTCAAAGGTAAATTTTATCCCATCAAGTGTGACGTAACCAAAAAAGAAGAAATCGTCTCAGCATTCAAATACGTATTCGAAAATTTGGGTCCGGTTCATATTTTGGTAAACAACGCGGCTGCTTTGGAATGCACTTATTTGACAGGTAGAAAAAATGTTTACAACTGTGATCTCGTCGTCATTAAAGTGGACAAATTTTTTCATCGATTTTATAATTTCAGACGCTGAACCTGAAATGGTAGAGGGTTCGTTTGATGTGAACGTCAAAGGAGTGATTATGTGCACTAAACAGGCTGTCAAAAATATGCAAGAAAATAACACAGAGGGACATATTATAAATATGAACAGGTCTTACCTATACATTAAAACTACTCAGAAGTGTCACCTCGTGTAGTTATTTTTTTTTTTTAATGCAAAATGAAATTGAAAATTCGAATTTAATTCACAGTGTCATGGGACATGTAGCTTTCAACATAAAACCAAATGTATATATGTTGTACTCGAGTACGAAACACGCCCTTAGAATTATATCCGAAGGATTGCGACGTGAGATGATCGAGAAAAATTTACACATCAAAATTACGGTGAGAAAGACTCGAAAAATTTCACTTTTAATAACTCAAAGGTAGTACTATATCATTAAAAGGAATTCACCTAATGTTTCCAGAACCTTAGTCCAGGTTACGTCAACTCGGAAATGACCAGGGGACTAGCTTTGCCACCAGGATTTGAATTAAATGTATTGCAACCCGAAGATGTGGCCAAGACTTGCGTAACGATTTTAAATACACCGCCCAAAGTACTTGTAAGTTGATGACTAGATTACCGAAAAATACTCATTCACTCCCCACATCGAATAGTTTTTTTGATTACTTATTTTCGACGTTCGAAATGAATTTTTCAGATATCAGAATTAATCCTGTTGCCAATGAATATGAAATTCTAATTCATAGATCGCGTTATTAATATTAAGTACCTAGTACGTAGATTTATCTAAGCCTATTCGAAAATTTAATGTAAGTATAAAAAAAATGCTTTTTGTGAACATAAATCATGAAATAAATTTTCAGTGAAATCCTACTGGTCGTATTATTTATCATTAAAACTGAGAAAAAAAAGTTTGCGTAGCAATTGAAGATAGATTACGCACATCCGATTTGAGTAAATATAATGTTTCGGTATTGAACTTCTTAATACCAGGGAAGTGCTCTAAATCTGATAATTTAAAGAAATTAAGATATCGAATCAAAGCACTCACCACGTCAAAAGCTGCATAGGTAGGTAGGTAGATAAATAATCATTAAATTGGACGCCGAATCATGTATCTTCTTCAGAAAAAGGTGTGGCAATTTGATTTTCATTTTTGTCTTGACTCATGACTACGCTGTAACACGAATATTGCAAAATTTAAAAGGTAATTCACTGTCACGAAATGTAAACCTATCTGAATTACCGACAGGTAGTGAATAGTGATGCGTTTTTCACAAAGGTCGAGTAGGTATAACAGGCGAATCGGTCTTGAGTTGAAATTTTGAAATTTTTCAGCGAAAATTGATCCTCACGATTTTCATTTTAGACAATTTTAAATCAAATTTCTTCAAACTTACACAGATATTAAACACTATAAAGGACTATTGATGAAAATTTTTGAAGAAAAACAATTCCATTGAAAATTTTGGCAACGAGGGGAGAGAAAATATCATTCTACCTAGTCTAGATATGTGAGAATATTCATATTTTTTCAGAATTTTCTATACGACAGAAGGACCTTTAAAAATGAAAAAAAGAAATTGTTTCATGCCTATTTTACGCTTACGCCAGTCAATTTTGATTTAAAAAAATCTCTTGTGATACGTACATACATCACTACACACATATTTCTACACCATTCGTCTAATTTTCATCGAAATTCGTTCATTTCTCACAATTTTTGTAATTTTAGGTTGATTTCTAGGTTAGGTATCACCTACTGTGGAGAATTGAAAATCAAACTTTTAAGTATATTTTTTGCTGGCGAAATTTTTCAAATAAAGACACTAATCATGGATTCGAGTTTAGCGGACCACATCGACTCGGTCTAGATTTTTTGAGCAATAATTTTGCACAAAGTTGGAAAATTTGAATTTTTTTGAATAGTTTTTCCATACTTTTCAGAGTTGAATTTTTTACCGAAAAAAATAAGTTCTGCCAATTTCAAGCAAAATATCGCTCAAAAGAACTGATTTCGAAGATGCCTAGCAACTCAATTTTTTATTTCAAACTTTTCAGGAAAAGCAGTTTAAATCTTAAAATAACTAAATGTAATTTAAAATTGAAATCTCAAGAGATAATAAAGTTATTGTACGTGTAATCGTGTACATTCAAGTAGAGACATTGACATGTTTTTGGTTAATTTTGCACTTTGCTCAAAGCTGAAACGCAGGTAGAAAAGTAATTTTTTTGTATTAAAAATAGGTACCCATCATGTAAATGGTCAAGTACTCAAATATCAAGGGCCATAACTCCTCAGATCGGCTTTCTTTGATTTCAAACAATTTATTTTTGATAAAAATTCAAGACAACAAATAAAGTGACCGATCTGATTATCAATAATTAAGGCTCGCGCAGAATCCGTAGCATTATGTAATTAAAATAATGACCTCAATTTTACGATTTCAAAGGCTTCAAGATGAAATGAAATCAGTACCGAAGCAAACATCCTCGATTAAACGAATCTGCAACCTGTTCAAGTGACCAAAAAAAAAAAAAAAATGGAAAGATTTGTTGGAAAAAACGCCATTGTGACTGGAAGTAGTTCGGGAAGTGGTTTGGAAATTGCTAAAGAGCTGTTGAAACGTGGTGTGCATGTGGCCGGCTTAGCAAGAAGAACTGATCGACTCGAGGTAAGTAAATAATTTCAAGTAATTACTTTTTGTAAAATTGAAAAAATACACATTATGCTGAAAAGTGTACGAATTTGTGAGTTTAGAAATTCCGCGATGAAGTCGATGCTTCGACCGAATATAAAGGTACATTTTACCCCGTAAAGTGTGACTTGACCAAAGAAGAGGAAATTGTTTCTGCGACGAAATGGGTATTCGATAACTTAGGCCCGGTTCACATACTCATAAATAATGCTGGCGTCCTGGATCGTACTTTTTTACTCGGTAAGTAAAACACGGAAATTATTTTACTTGGCAGGTGGTAATTCGGAATATTTTTTTTTTCAAGAGGCTACTGATGCCCAGATAAGAGGCTCGTTCGATGTTAACGTCAAAGCAACGATTCTGTGCAGCAGAGAAGTGGTGAGAAATATGATAGAAAACAAAACCGAAGGACATATCGTCAATATTAACGGGTAGGTGCCTATAGATATTTATTTTCGTCGTCGAAATTTAAAATGATTCTCATCACATTCTCAGACTGAATATACCTACTAGGTAATTGGGTACCTGCATAAATAAATCAATTTCATTTTTTTTTTTCTGTACATAGGATAGCAGGAATTGTAGCAGTTAACGTTGAACCAAACATATACATGCTGTACTGCAGTACCAAGCATGCTCAACGAGTGATCTCAGAAGGATTGAGAAGAGAGGCAATGGCAAGGAAAATCAATGTTAAAGTGACGGTTGGTTCTATAATCATTATTACACTTTTTTTTTTCAAATCAGTATCACTTCGTCAATAATTATTATTTTTGATCAATTACTATATTTTTTTATTAGAACCTTTGCCCAGGATATGTTCGCACGGAGCTATCCGAAGGAGTAGAGTTACCACCAGAATATGATGACACAGTATTATTTCCAACAGATGTAGCTGGTTCTTGTATGGTCATTTTGGATTCTCCCTCTAATGTGCTTGTAAGTAGAGCGAAGGCTTGAGCATAGGTCATCTTGTTCGATGAAAAAAATCTAACATGAAAACTTTTTTTCCAGATATCAGAAATGGTGGTATTGCCGTTACATTTGAAATTTTAATTTACAATTTTTTTTTTTCCATAGATAGATAGATAATATATTTACGATAAGTAGAGTTATGTAAATTGTAAATCTTAGATGTGAATAGGTATCAATATTGTTTTTACGGTGAAAATATAAATAATTTTTCATCTCGTATACTATATCGATCTATTCATTCAAATGTGCAAGGCAAATAAAGTTTAAAAACAAATTCTTGGTCAATTAAAATTAAAACTAAGTACGAGAAAATGCCAGTAAAAGAATTCAGGGACTATTTTACCGATTTATTAAAAAAATATATGTATTTTCTATTTTTTTTCTGTCGTCAGTTGTTTGTCACACATTTTTAAAAAGAGTATTTTTTAATTTTTTTTTTTTTGAAAGCAAAACTGAAGAAAAATTTGAGCAAAAATAACGGGGAAAAAACATTGAGAAAAATGGTAAACATTAGAATTTAATAATCCCTTGAAAGAATAACTTGGAATGAAGAAATTTTCAAAGTTTTTAAGCACAATTTTCAATGTTTTTCACCTGTTTATTTATTTTTCTAAGGATAAATTTTTGTAAATCTAATCATCGCAGATGACTATAAGTAGAGACTTTTTGGGGTAGGAGCTATCAAAATCAATTTCCAAGGCCAAACCACCATCCTTGAACAGCCACGACCTAGAAAAAATTATTTTGAGGAATGAAATAGAGAAAAAATGGATAAAAGCAACAGAAAAAAATAATAAGAGAAATAGTCTACCACCATTTCTGATATCTGGAAAAAAAGTTTTCATGTTAGATTTTTTTCATCGAACAAGGTGACCTATGCTCAAGCCTTCGCTCTACTTACAAGCACATTAGAGGGAGAATCCAAAATGACCATATAAGAACCAGCTACATTTCTTCTCTAATGCGATTTTCAATTCTTCAAAAAAAATCTCATTTTTTAGGCACGATATTCAATTTTCTCTAAAGCCACATTTTCAATCTATTTACGAACAAGTTCATCTTTTTTTAAAACTATGCTTTTCTAATTATTTGGAAAATCACTTTTATTTTTGAACAATTTCTAGTGAAAAATACATCCTAGTTACTATAACTTTACACCTACAGAAAAAACATCATGAATTTATACTGGGTAGTGAGTACTGGGTTCAGTATTCAGTAGATCAACACACTGCAATTTAAAATATGAACAATCCTGAAAATTTTTTCGATAGCACCAAAAATTGAAAACTTGTTTTCGATATGGCAGATCTTGTACACGAGCACAAAAACTACCTACACAACAGGAAATTCAAAGTTCAATCAAAATAATTAACTAAGTTCAACGAGATTATCACTTCGGTATATGAAATAAATTTGAAAATAAAACGCACGTATAACACGCACAATTACGCGGGTCATTTGCGATCAAAACGTCGACCAGTGTTGAATCTTCATTTCGAAAAGTGAAATCGTTAAAGTGAAAAAAATGGAAAGGTTTGTTGGAAAAGTTGCTGTAGTGACAGGAACTAGTTCGGGAAGTGGCTTAGAGACCGCTAAGGAGTTACTCAGGCGAGGTGTACATGTAGCCGGCTTGGCAAGACGGATTGATAACCTCGAGGTATGACAATTTATTTTTATTCGTATTTTTTTTTTGAAAATTTCCCAAAAAAATTGAAATTTTCTCGTACTCAGCAATTGAGGGATGAAACCGATAAATCGCCAGAATACAAAGGTAAATTTCATCCCGTTCAGTGCGACTTGACCAAACCAGAGGAGATCTCTTCGGCGATGAAATGGGTATTTGAGAATCTAGGGCCTGTTTACATACTTATTAATAACGCTGGTGTTTTTGATCGTACTTCGTTACTAGGTGAGTTGGAAATTTCTTAAATATGGTTAGGGCTGAACGAAATACATTTTCGATATATTTTCAGATGCTAGCGTCGACCAGATAAAGGGCTCATTTGCTGTGAACACACAAGCGGCGATTTTTTGCAGCCAGGAAGCGGTGAAAAATATGGCAGAGCATAAAACTGAAGGACACATCGTCAATATCAACGCGTAAGTTTGAAACAGGCGAGGAAAAAGGGAAATTGCCATACATCAATCACTAGTCTTCTATTTTTTTTGTACTAGGTTATGTGGAATCGTAATGGTGAACCTCGTACCACCGGAAATATACATGTTGTACAGTAGTACTAAGCACGCTCTTCGAGTAGTCTCGGAGGGATTGAGACGAGAGGTGATGGAGAGACGCCTTTTCATCAAAGTAACGGTCAGTATAGGATACTAGTCTCGTTTTCGAGTGAGAATTTTTTATCCACCGCCTCCCAATTCGTATAACTTTTTTTATGAATAAGAAAAAAAAATTTTTTTTTAAAATCAATTCGTTCAATTTTTATAGGATTTTGTTCCAGCTTACGTTCGTACCGCTTCATCAGATGGATTAGATTTAGGCCCGGGATATGAAGGTAAAATATTGGAACCAACAGAGGTGGCTAATTCTGTTATGACCGTTCTGGAGACTCCCAGAAACGTGCTCGTAAGTATCCTATTCTTATTATAAAAAATGTAGAAGTTGGGTTTTAAAATGAGCGATTTTTTAATCATTTTTTTTAGATATCTCAGATGGTTGTAATGCCGAATCTTTTGCAATTCTAAAAATATCATAGTCTATAGTTGTACTAATTTTTATATGTACATGAGTCGTGTTGTAAATATTTCATTTTTGTTGAGTAAAGTTTCGTTCATCCATAACCTTGAACGGAACTTATTAAATTTCAATATTTACACCTAATTACACGCGTATCTGGTCAATTTTTTTATTTTGTAAAAAATTTTATAAACACGCCGAATCTCGGGTTAATGTTTTTGGTTATCAAATTAGGTAGGTACTTGAAAAAAAAAGGCCACAACATGTAAATTCCACAGTTTTATCGCCTTAATTAAACCCAATGTTTTGATTATCAAAAACACATAGTCGCCAAACCTCGTCCATCAAATTTTTCACTGGTTGTGACATTAAAGTGACGCGACAAATTTGATTGAAATTTTATCGCACAATCGGATTAAGTTCGATGAGTACCTTACCTACTTCAAAATACAAACGCAAAAGGCAAAACAACGTTATCATTGTCGTCAAATGTTTACTTTCTTATATACCTATCTCACCTCTTCAAAAAAAATAAATCTAGAACAATACGGTGCCTACCGAAGTGAACGTTTGAAATTATAGTGATTATACGCACCTGACTAAGGACTGTCTACTAGTTTTGCTTGCATACGTTGTGTGAAACAAAATGGAAAGATTCTCCAAAAAAGTGGCAATTGTAACCGGAAGCAGTTCGGGAATCGGATCTGCAATAAGTCGAGAACTAGTAAAACATGGTTTAACCGTTGTAGGCGTGGCTAGAAGAGTCGATAATCTACAGGTAAGAGATTAAGTTATTGGTACCATCAAGGAAAATATAATGGCACGTTGATCTTTCATTTTACATGTACTTAACGATTTTATAGAAGCTAGCTGATGAATTAAACGAACCTGCTAAACCAGCTAAATTTTATCCATTAAAATGCGACGTTACTGTAGAAAGTGACATTGAAAAATCATTCAAATGGATTACCACCGAACTGGGCGCCGTTACCGTACTGATCAATAACGCAGGAATAATCAGACCTTCCTTACTTAGCGGTATTCGCCTCTTCTACATTCTCAAACCAACTATCAATAGATACCAGTGATCTGTAAACATAAAATTTTCACAACAATCAATTTATTTTCGTAGCTGTTACTGGAGAACATATATCACAAATATTCGACACAAACGTGAAAGCAGCGATGTTATGGGCAAAATTAGTAATTCAAAGCATGAAAAGTAATTCTATTCAAGGTCATATTATTAATATAAATAGGTACGTAGACCGAACATTAACCTATACAAACTTCTAATCGACTCAACATCGCTATAATACAGTTTCGTACTGCATCATTGTGTACAGTCTTGTAGGTCATATGATATTAAACACTAAACCAAATCTGAATCAAGTGTATACAGCCTCAAAACACGCTTTAAAAGTTTTTTCGGAATCATTACGCCGTGAACTCATGAACGAAAACTTGGACATCAAAGTTACGGTACAAAATGAATATTATTTCAAACTTTTCACCTTTTAACATTAGAACAAAATAATAACAAATATTATTCTAAAAATATGCACCAGAATTTAAGTCCAGGCCTAGTGGTAAGCGAGATGACTAAAAAGTTTATAACAGCATCAGAAGAATCATTACCTTCGAAATGAATTCTGCAACCGGAAGATATTGCTAACGCTTGCGTGTATGTTTTGAGCACACCTTCCAACGTACTGGTAGGTCCACTGGTTGATAATTTTTTAAGATTGTAAGATAACCAGTAGGGTGGTCCTTATTTTCAAGTTTGAGGAATCTTTTCTCCCACCACCCCCCCCCCCCC
>FIZT01019115.1:0-11070 GCA_900065295.1 Paracoccus marginatus | reverse complement strand
ACATTGGTGGGGGTTTTCATACATACACTCTCGCTACAGGTTTCCCCTCTTTAAAATTTCTACTACCTATAAATAAATCTCTAACTAACATAACTTATGTACCATTGGTAAAAAAACATAAAAATTTAAACATTGTAAAATATAAAAATTTGACAAACATACTAAAATTCAATTAACTAAAATTCGCATAACATTCAATAAAATTTTTTTTTTTTTCACATAAAATTCAACAATGATAAAATGAACCAGATTAAACTAAAACATGTTTGTGATAAAATAACAACACACCTAATAAATATGATTGCGAACTCAACACTTTACACAAAAATTAACGGAATATAAAACAACACTACCGATATGAAAAACAATTAAGTATACTGCTATTTTGCCTTTTCTTTTTTTAATTTCATTTTTTTACTTTTTTTTCTTTTTTGTTTTATTTACTGGTATCGAATCGGTAATCTGACCCTTCTTCCCCTCCGTGTAACCCTCCCCTGCCTTTCTTCAGGAGGTGACGGAGGAAGAGGAACATTTGCTGGATCAGGTGGTGATGGTGGTAGAGGAACATCTGCTGGATTTATATTACGACGAGGAGGAACAGGAGGAGGAATTGAAACGAATCTAACCTTTTTATTACTCTTTTGTCTAGGACTATCTACTTTAACTAATATAGGTTTAGCAGTAAAACTATTATTTGTACCTGTATCTACCTTTTCATCGCTTACTTTGTTTTCTTCGATCTCATAGGCAGGTTTTAACCTATCTATACTCACTTGATCAGACTTTCCTTTGATGTCCAACTCGTACCATTTTTTCGATCTTTTTAATACTACGTACGGTCCTTCGTATGGCATTTCCATTGGTTCTTTTACTCGATCGACTCGAACAAATACTTTCTTACAGGTATTTAAATCGGGATGGACGAAGATTGTTTTTCTTGACGAATTAAATTTTTTCGGACGATTTTCTTCGAAAGCATGCCTAATTCGACGTACGTAGGCGTTTTCATCCCTGATTACCGGACCTTCAGTGAAAAACTCTCCTGGTAAACGAAGTTTTTCACCATACACGAGTTCTGCACTCGTAATTCCGTTCTCGTCCCTCGGTGCTGCTCGAATTCCTAACAGTACGATAGGTAGGCTGTAGAACCATTCTTTTCCTTGGCTTCTCAGTGCTTGCTTTAATCTCCGGTGTTGTCTTTCAACTAATCCATTTGCCTTCGGATTATAGCTGGTCGTTGTGATTTGATGTACGCCTAAGATCGTATTTAATTGGTTGAAGAGTTTCGACGTGAACTGCGCTCCTCGATCTGTAGTTAACTTCAATGGTACGCCATACTTAGCTATCCAATGTCGAACGAATGCGTCCGCCACTTCTTCTGCCGTCATACCTTTGAGTGGAACCGCTTCTAACCATCGCGTCGCTCGATCTATCATCGTCAATACGTAGCTGTATCCATTCGAATTTGATAACGTAACGATGTCCATGTGGATATGCTCGAATTTGTCCGTAGGTGCGAATTTTCCTGGCTGACTGCAAGTATGACGCTGAATTTTTGAAAGTTGACACTGCCTACACGCTCTGACCCACTTCGTAATATCCGATCTCATTCTTGGCCAGTAATATCGATCACAAATCAACCGCTGCGTCGCTCTTCGTCCTGGATGCGAAATATGGTGTAGTTTTTCGAACACTGTGTAACGAAGTAGTTTCGGAATAAATGGTCTTTCTGTCGTTCCTACGACGCACACTACTTCGTGACCATCCATATTTACCTTCTGTAGGTTTCCATGCCTGTACGCCTCGATGTCCGGATCATTTTCTTGTAGCTCGCAAAGTTTCTCGATACTTAGCTCGACTGTTACTGCAGCTACTGCTTCTTCCAGTCTACTGAGGTTATCTGCGACTACATTTCGACTACCTGATATATACTGCACTGTATTGGAAAATTGAGCCATGTACTCAATATACCTCGATCTACGTTGTATCCTACATCTTTTGTTTGTAGTAAACATGTGTACTAACGACCGATGATCAGTCTCGAAGATTACCTCACGTCCTTCGATGAGATGCTCGAACGCTACCGTACCTGCGTATAAAGCGTATAGCTCGCGATCGTACGTGGACCATTTTTTCTTGGCTTCGTCTAGTTTTTCCGAAAAATAGGTAATAGGTTCACGTTCACCAGCGTCGTTGTTTTGCTCTAGTACTGCGCCTACTGCTTCGTTCGATGCGTCTCCTACTACATATAAAACAGAACCATTTTTTGGATAATGCAGTAAGGTGAATTCCGAAAATAAATTTTTTGCTTCTTCGAATGCGCGAACCAAATCTGTTGTCCAATTTATAGGTGTTTTGTCGTTCTTCTTTGTTTTACCTTTTAGAAGTTCATTTAATGGTGCGAGTTTTTCAGCTGCTGCTTTCTTGAATGTTCGGTAATGGTTCAGCATTCCTATTACTCTTCGAAGTGCGCCTATTGTCTTCGGTTTTACGAGCTGCTTAATTTTCTCAATACGATCTTCTCGTGGCTTATAACCATCTTTCGAAATATGAAATCCTAAAAAATCTACATTAGAAACACAAAACTTTGATTTTTTTAAATTCATGGTTAGGCCATACCTATTCAAACGAGTAAATATTCTACCTAAAATATCATAATGCTCTTCTAGAGTTTTTGTAAATACGAGAATATCATCCATATAGACAAAAATACCTTCTATATCGCCTAATATATTATTGATGAACCTTTGGAAAGTGGCAGGGGCGTTACGTAACCCAAAAGGCATTCTATTATATTCAAAGAGTCCCGCTGGCGACACTAATGCAGTCTTACACCTATGTGTTTTCCATACTGGTATATTAAAATAGGCTCTAACTAAATCAATAGTACTAAAATATTCGCAACCATCTAAATAACCACTTAAATCAGACATATTAGGTAAAGGATATCGATCAGGTACGGTAACTCGGTTTAATTTTCGATAATCACCGATTATTCGAATATCTGCTTCTTTTTCTTGGACTATGATGGGTGCTGCCCACTGCGATTTTGACTGGCTAACTAATCCGACAGCTTCCATTTCTTTGAAACACTTTTTTACTTTTGTACTGGTTTGAGGTTTTAATCGTCGCGGTTTTTCGTACACTGGAGCAGCGTCGCCGGTTTCGATGAAATGTTCGACTTCGTGCATAGCTTCGTTACGATACTGCGGTGGCTTCAATAAATCTGGATACGCTTGTAGCATTTTTTCGACGACGGGATCCAAACCCATTTTTATCGACATCATTTGAACGCTGGGTTGGCTGCACATGATTTCGCTACACAATACACTGACGAGTGTGTTTTTGTCGTAAATCCGTTTGCCTTGTAAATCGGGTAGCAAACCATACGCAACCATTAGATCTGCACCGATAATGGGAACGCTGACATCGGCTATCAAAAAGTTCCATGAATACTCTTTCGCGAGACCAATGTCCAATGGTAATCGCTTGACACCGTAGGTTTTGATTTTTGATTGGTTGACTGCGACTAGTTCGTATCGTAAATCGATGAATTTTTTTTCTTTTTCTTTTGGAGGTACCGCTGAAATTTCCGATCCGGTGTCGATGAGGAAAACCAGGCCTGATTTTTCGTCTTTCACAAAAAGTCGCAGCGATTTACTTTTACTACCTGGCTCGTTCGTCGCCGCTATTGAAGAGTCAGGTTCTAGGCGTTTCCCGAGCGATTTTCATTGTAATGTTTACACCCTTCTTTACACTTGTAACTATCCTTTCCGAACGTGTGATGGTACCAACATAAGCCTTCGTATAAATCTGTATTTCTTCTCGGCGTCGGATCACGTTTTGCTTTTCGGCTTTTGGATCTGTGCCTATGAGAGCAACATGGCGATCGCGATCTTGAGCGAGCTCTCGATGTACGTTCGGTGCGTATGGCTGCTATTTCGGTAGTCATTTGTTGCATACACAGCAATAACGCATCAGCTACTGTCGACGACATGGGTGCTGACGCCTGCGCAACAGGTTGTGGTTGGATAGGTTGACTTGGTAGGTTTATTGCAGCAGTGGTGAGTGGAACTGGCATTTTTGTTTTTCCTAATAGCTCTGCGATTGCGTCTGCTTGCTTCGCAAGGTCTTCCATTGGTAACGTTAGCGAAGGTGTTATTAATAATCTCACCTCTGGCGCGATTTTTTCTAGCCAAAATTCTCGACACAGGCTATCACCAACCAACTCACCGCCTAGCGTTTTAATTTTGTCTAATATGACCGATGGTTTTAAATTCATCATCGCTGCCGCGTTTGTATCAATTAGCCTACGAACCTTTTTTTCAGGTGGCTCACCATACGCCTCTAATAATTTGGCTTTTGCGGCTGTATATGGTGTAGCTCCTGGCGTCTCGACGATAGCACGAACTCGTTCCATCTGTAGCATCGTAATGCTCTGAAGAAGGCACGCGAATTTTTGAGTCTCGGTTTCGACAGCAAACACAGGGAACATTACCTCTGCCATCTTGAACCACAATTCTGGATTCTCTTCCGTAAACTCAGCTAACTTGATTTTCGGTACCGCAGGATTAGCATTATTAGCATTATTACCGTTATTAGCATTATTATTATTCATGCTGGTAGACGAAACACGGAAAAAATCGTTAAAAAGGACGAAAATTACGAAAAATTGAAACTTTGACACTCTTTGGCTTGAAAAATTACTTGTGCACTTATGCACGGTTTGGTCTTGTAACGGTCGCCAATGTAGCGAAAGCGTACGCAGAACAATATGCAAGATCAACTACGAGATTGGAACTGGTTTATTATTAGCTTGGTACCTATTTCTACATTACATTACATTACACCACATTGGTGGGGGTTTTCATACATACACTCTCGCTACACTTATATATGTTTCATATAGAAATTATGCAGGTATAGACCGCAGATACATGAACATTTTTACAAAATATCTAACCAGTAGGCTATAGGTACTCGGCTACTCGCATATAAGATCATACGAAACCGCTCTAATATCTTTTATATCGTGCGTACAATCTGTCGGTAAAAAAATTATGTAATATTTGGCAACATCGTGATAACAATATATCTTGTAGCTGTCCGGCATCCACCTATATCCACAGCAACGTTAGCTGGGCGGTCGCGGCACACCAGTCAAACAACAAAGTTCATTGTTTCGATGATGGTTCGAAGTATTACTTCAGCAGCAATTTTTCTCCCCTCGAAACAAAAAGTAAATCATTAGATCATGATTGAGAACGTAATTAGAATAATTATCCGCACACTGAAGCCTTAGTATCTACACGTATTTAATCCGAACTGTGGTGTTTTTTTTTCTGGTAATTAACACCTGAAAAAGATTTTCTGCCGTCTAATTATTGGGAAATAAATTGAACTCGCGTGTAAAAAGCAATTCATCAAGGAATAGGCAGTCCGGTTATCTTCTAATGTTTCGAGGATAATGATGAAGAGGATCCGTTTTCGAGCAGTTCCGGCTGCGAATTGCGATATATTTTTTTTCTCCATTTATAGATCATTTCTTTGGTAACAATAACAATCGAGCAAAGTCACCCATAACCTTATTCGTACCTGTACAAAGTCAAACCGCAAATCCTTCACAATACGTACAATTTCTTCCTTCTGTACCGTTTTAATCGCTATAATTTACCAAAAAAAAAAAAAAAATACCATACAGTAAGAACAAATAAATATCCGTGTTGTGGCGGTATCCAATTGGAAAAAATATTATGCATCTTCGAAGCTGGTTCGGCTTACGTCTTTGTATAGACGTATACGAGCAAGATCATTAACCGGAAGATTACGCTGACGGTGCTGGTACTGCTGGTCGAGTAAACACGTCAGCATATCGCAGGCTATAATCAAAAATCGCACAAATCCGCACACACGCAGTCGGATTACCACCTCGTCCAGCGCGTATACTTCTACGATCTACGATTAGGTTTATTTTTTATTCCAACGCGATCTCGCGTCTAAAATCTTTATGGCATCGAATGGAATATTTTACTGGGCAAACGCGAACTACTCGTACGACTACCGCAATTACCTTACCGCCGCTTAAAAATATTTTCCAATCGCGAATTAGCGGTTTATAATTTTTGTTTTTTTCCTCGACCGATGCAACTTGAAGCGGAAAAACATCTACGAATGATTTATATCGATGGCAATGGCATATACTCGTCTAGATGTTGATATCTGATACTGGCAGGACGAAAAATTCACCGATAAATAATTGTTCGCTGGGTGGGGAGAGCGTGCCATCCGGAGTGGATTTATTTTTACGATTTATGTACCATGTGCCAGAGTTTAGTGAACGTGAAGACCCTGCGGCGATATTATTTCGAGATCGAGACAAGGCGAATGTTGTTGAGGATTCTGGGAAATCGCATGAATATTGTTGAACACGTTTTTCTCGGGCTCTCTCGGTTCTCCCTCTCTCCCTCTCTCTATCTCTCTATCTCTCTATCTCTGGGACTTATTTAGGATGCTAGTGGTGATTCGAAGCGAGTGCTGTGCGTGGAATAAGAGTTCATTCATGTTTGCAGCAGCCTTGAGTGGAATGTGTCGAGAACCAACGTCATTTTTTTTTTTTTTTTCGTATCGTGAGGAAAAAAAATGTACAGGGAATTGAAAGGTTCTTTGCCTAAAAAAATTGATTGAAAAGGATCAAATCCAATTTCTAAAAAATTGAAAAAATCATAAAAATATATATTCAATCACCTATTTGAAAAAATAAAGGAAATAAAAAATTTTGAACAACATAAAAAAATTGAAAATACAAGAAATTAAGAAATGAAAAAAAATTTAAAAAATGAAGAAAATGAAAAATTGATAAAATTAAAACGTTGATCTTAAAAAAAGAGTGAATTGTAATAAAAAATTGGAAAACTCAAGCTAAAAAATGAAAAAAATAATTTAAAAAATTTTTTGCAAAATAAAAAATTGGAAATTAGAAAAAATTCAAAATATCAATAATTGAATTAAATTTTTAAAAAAATCATAAAGAAATTAATAAAATTTATGGGGTAGAAAAAAATATATATAAAAATAAAAAAACTGATATTAATCGTAAAAAAATTGAAATATGAAAATACAAAAAAATGATAAAAATTCAAATGAGATGATTCTCGGGTCCGGAGCCCATCACTGTATAGGTATTCGAAAAAATAAAATTAAAAATTTAAGAAAAAAACTGAAAACTTTGTTCCCATCATCGTAGCTATTTTTCTACCATTGTGACAAGCACTAAAACATAAAACTTGGTAATTCAATTAAAATCAACTCCATGGAATGATTTCGTCTGATAAATTACCCACTTCGAATGAAATATTAAGGCGGTTTTTATTTGGAAATCTTCTCATAAAAGCGTCGATTTATCCTTAACGTTTCACCGTCGGCTATTAGCCACGAGCGAGATTCTTCTCCGCACAACAAATCATCCGAAATTACGTATACTGTAATCGATCGCATTTTTGGATAAAATACGAGTTTCCTCGTGAAATTGAAATTATTTTAGGTATATTTATCAAACAAACTTAATGGAAAAGTCCATTACGGCACGAATCGAGAAACGCGTTTGCGTTTGTAAATAAAAACAAACTCTTACGATCGTATAGGTATTATTTACAAATTCGGCATAGTTCATGTTGTCGACTCTACGACAGTCGAATTAAATACCTAAATACGTTTAAGTTTTAATCAACGGGTTTAATCACGTTTTAAGATGATCGTATTTTTTATTTTTATTTTTTTTTTTTTTTCGTTTATACGTAAGTATGCGTGTGCGTTTGTGTGCGCGAGAGAGAAATTACCTTGTCAAAATGACCTTTACGCGTATAGGATGTATTTCAGGTATTCAACCTTGTTTCATTGTCAACATTCAGGAATAAACGCGTTATAACTTTATAGCGATTCATCGTCGCTTAATAGTATTGATTAATGGTAATAAAATTTACACGTATCTACTACGCGGTTCGGGTGACCTGATTGAATGTAAGAGGAAGTGTCGTAAATTTTTTAAAAGGTGGCTAATAAAAGATTATGAAAATTGACCCGCAGGACCAAAGTTACCATTAAAAAAAGGTTATTGGTACAATCGTAGAGAGACCTGTTGCGAACCGTTTATAGGTCCATATGTATGTACATTGTACAGGTACGAATTGGCTAGCATCTTGAATAACACATTCCAAAGCCAAGGAAGGTCTATGTAATTCACACCTAATTCCGATAGCAAATATTATTTGAGTCGAAATCATTTCTTACCAAGAATCAGCATCGATATGACTAAATATGAGTATAGGTAAGATGATGCACGTGGTACTATAACCTGTATCGATGACGGTATAATTACCTAATTACCGTCATGTATGGTAATTACTTTCTCATCGACGAGACTTCTTGTCAACGTGATGGGAGCTCGAGGCTTGGCGCGTGTTTTGGATTGTTTTGGTTTACAAATTGATGTTATCTGTGGATCGAAACAGAGTATTTGATGGCTAAATAACTACACGAGCGATGTTGAGGGCCGATCTACATGTAAAAATACGTATCATTCAGATTCGCGATTACTTCCATCCATAGACGGTGATAGGGAGGCTGAAGGGGGCTATAGCCCCCCTAAATCATTTCCGAATATGAAGTAAAAGCGTTTTATTATGCTTCCAAGCATACAAAATAAGCAAAAAATACGCCTTTTTCAGGTCAAAGTTGCACTTTTTTCAAAAATTTCCCAAAAACTTTCGCCCTCGCTTCGCTCGGGCCATATTATACTTCATATTTTTAGAATTTAGTTGATGTAAAAATGTTCAGTTGGGGCTTTAGCCCCCCCCCCCCCCCCAAAAAAAAAAAAAAAAAAATTATGGCCCATCTCCGCCTATGAAGTATATTTTATTGCAGAGAAAATTATCAAAAAATTATAAGAATTAATCGAAAATTTGAAAAATCAAAAACTTTGCAATCAGCTAAATTTTTTTCCAAAATGAATGACAGTTGAAAAATTTTGAAAAATTAAAAATCAAACAGAAACAGAAAAATTATTTAAACATCGGTAATCAAGAATTCGGAAAAATAAAAATTTTCAGATTTTTTTTTGAAATTTTTTGATCAACCTGACTCATTGCCCGACATTACCAAAATACGATCTAATTGAGGTATCCTATCTCAGCCTCTGCAGAGAATTGAAATTGTCTTTACTCCCTGTTTTTGATTTTTCAAATCGATTAGGGAAGGTTTTTAAATTGTTTGAAGCCTGTAACAATCTTTTTTTATTTTTCAGATTGAAAAAGTGGATAATGAAAAAATGCTGAAATTTATTATAGACTCGATTAAAAAATATTTCTGGACACCTTCTCAGTCCATTTCGGTACAAAGCTCAGATTTTTCAGCAGCCATTTCGCGCACTTTTTTGTCAGAAAATAATACCCATTTTATACTCGAAGCGATAACTACCACTTATTCAAATGAATTCGCGACGTTTGAAACATACAGCACGGCTGATGACTGAACCCATTTCATCTTATTATCCAAATCAGGTTAATTTCAGAACCTCTGGCTCTATAAATGAAGCTCATTTTCAAATTTCACTGCAATTTCGAATAGGTAAGTATACCAAATTGGAATACAAATGCGATGACCGGGCAGTCTAATAAATTCGCGTAACATCTCTCGTTCTCGTTTCAGCTATAGAAAATAATACCTATAGCTAGATATACGTGGTATCATTTGGCAAATCGAAATCGCTTTCCCACCAAATGATATTCAAATAATGTAACCGTGTTAGGTTACGAAATAGGCGATTATAAGTAAATTAGCCATAGCGTAAACGATACCGATACAGTCGAACTTATTACACTACCGAAATAGGTATACAGGCGAAAAGCTGCCGAACGAGACAAGGATATAGATTTTAGCTCGAATAAACCAATTGCGCAGCTTCATTGAATTTCGGTAGGTATTTGATAAATGAAGTTGCCATCGCATCGGTTAATTCGAGCACATCAACACCTCTTCACACGGCGGCATCAGCCATCAGCGAGCGTACGTTTCGTACACAGACGACTTTTCAACTTACTGACGTGTTAATTCGACTCATATACCCGCGTGAAAGGGGGTGTGTTTAGCTAAGTGGCTAAAAAATACCATCTACTTTGAGGGGATAAAAAAACTTTCTGGCTTCGAAGAAGAGAACTTTTCCATGCACGTGCATACAGTGTACCCGAACGCACGCAAATACCGCTCGTTGATTTTCAAGGCGCGTGCCAATTGTCAAAATATTGAGACTGCAAATTTACAAGTTTATTCACAGCTTGATTCGAATCTCGTGGCGTCAACATCCCACTACGCCACGCCTATCGTTTAAAGCAACCGAATAAAAAAATACAAAAAGAAATTTTTTTCATCCATTCAAGACCTAAGTGCTGGCAAAAAAGTCGACTTTTTTCCATACAACGTACCTAGTAAGTATACAAATGCACGCAGTTCGATACATTTTTTTTTATCGTCCCTATACACGCCCATCGAGTTAAATATGGGAGTTACTCCGGTGCACATTTAATTATTCGACGTTTGCCCGCAATTACGCTACTCTCTCTATTGCCAACACTCAAACAAACAATCGCACCATTAAGTGGCTTAGAAACGTTACGACAAAGTACGAAGGAAAAAAAAGTTTTTATGCATGCGAATATTTTGTCTGTAGTCTGTAGTCTGTACTTTGTGCAACGCCGAACCGAACTCTCCGCACGTTCAACTATCCAACTCTTTTTTATACAAAAATCGTATCGGCAGAGATGAATAATGTAATTAGCAAAAAACTAATTCAATTTCGCGTGTTTCTTTGAAATCGAGGGTTCATATAATACCCGGCATAAAGATTCGCCATATAAAAGCGAAAAACTTTGTAACAGGCTGAATATATCTACTGGAAATTCCCTCGTGTCAAAGAGGTACTTTAAATTACCTCTTTTATGTTTACAATAAAAGCTCAATTTTTAAATCTACATTTTTTTTTTTTTTTTTTTTTTACTGGAACCTTGAAAATTTTCATTT